>JAIPMN010002816.1:0-17511 GCA_020650975.1 Apostichopus californicus | reverse complement strand
CCCCCCCCCCCCCCCCCCCCCCCCCCCCCCCCCAACCAAACATTTTTGTGAAAATTCGGGCAATATGCTGAGAATTTTTCGGGCACCTACTGAATGAAAAATAATTTGCAATGTGTTTTTCAATGGTTAACTGATACTATTATGATCATTATTATTGTAACGACTTCCCCAATAATTATAACCAATATGGAAGGGTAATAACACGGCAAATGATTGTATGTTATTGGCATGTGATGTAATAACCCATGCATGCCTATATGATATGCACATTAACATGTTAAGCGCGCGAAAAATTTTGGTTATATTTTTCGTGCAAGTCGTTACAGCCCCCCCCCCCCAAATCCAATTGGGCTCCTACGCCTACATGTATGTCGACTGTGACTCTGATATCAAAGCCTCATTTTGGTTTGGTTTTGGCAATTTTTGTATCACTTTGAACAAGTGGTGTTATATTCTCACAGAATTGGATAGCCCTCATCCTCTGTTTAATCATAAAATCAATCCAATTACCATTGTTTCCTGGGCTCGGAAAGAACAAAGTTTGTTTGCCACGTTTTAATCTCCTTCCAACTCCCATCTTTGCCAGCTTACATCTCACTCTTGCTCTCCCTGCATATTTATGACTTTTGATTCGTGTCAATATTTTGTTACTAGCAAATCTCAATAAATGAAGCTGTATAAAGCGTGACTCTCGTCTGTGTGCTTTAGGTTGTGTGTACAGTTTGTAGTGGCTCTTTGTTGTCATCAAGATGATAATGAACATCATTTCATTTTAGCACTTAAGGAGAGGCAGCTCTTTCACGGAGGTCTCTTAAAGCTCATCGTTTAGAAAATGTTTTTACACTATTCAGGTCTCAGTGGTTCATTGTTCGTGGAAAGTCGTGCGGTGATGGACCAGGCTTTTGCCAATTTCTGTTGAAGTAATAGAAATTACTTGTTCAATTAGTTTTACCTTTTCAAACCGTCTAGTCTCTGATTCTATTACGGCATCGCCGGTTGCTTGGCAATGCAGGAATTCTCCAGCGAGTCTTCTCGAATCTGGAGCCAACATCTCGGTGGTTGTTGATTCCAGTTGACGGAGGGTAGGAAGTCGCTTATTGCGACCAGTGCGGTATGCTCTTTATTAGCTAATTATTCCAAGGAATGAGAGGCAAAAAACAAACTCTGTCCATATTTGCAGTCTTGGGGAAGTAAGGAGCACCAGAAGTCTGGCCCTGTCTGTGGTTGTTCACAGTAGTTGTTGACATCCTCAAGAATCATTTTCATTTATTCCCATTAAAATTCAATTTAATCATGTCAATGAAATGATGCAAAAAGAGGTGAAATTAAACATAGAAATGAGAACATCAACATTGACAGGAAACAAAAAGACATAAAGGCAAAGGAGCCCTCCCCCCTCCCCCCCCCACTTTTATCCATATTGTCAAATTGCAAACTTCAACACTAAATTGTACCTCGGATTTTCGCAGCCTACATTGCTCACAAAGGTACCATACGTTGTGTGGATCAGGCTAAAAGCTGTTATTGCCATCAACTTGCAAAGTGAAGACTATTTTGTTGCACCATTTTGACAACAAAGAACTTCATAGTTAAGATATCACCGCCTATATTTCTTGTACGTGAAAGGTCAAAGAATCTACTAAGAAATGGAATGGATAGATGTTCAAAACACAACCCTGTTCTAAATAGACTATTGACATAAGCATTTTGACTGCTACTGCATAGAGGGACAATTGAGATTAGATTTAATGGACTATGGAAACAGAATATACATCATTCGAGAATATTGTATTTGAAAAGAGACGCGCCTAAGGGGGACGTGAAAGGGGTCCTAGCAGTACGAAATACGGCACAACGCAATAGTATCCAGTTTCATCAGTGTATTACAGCACAAGTTCAGAACTGTTAAGAACAGCCTATGCAAACACATACATATAAGCAAATCAATGACATAAAACATATCGACCAGAAATACACCGTATGGAAAACTATCCTGAAATGGAAACTGGAGGATTAGAATGCAAAAGATAATTATTAACATATAGCAAACCGACCACAGAATTGTAACTGGTTAAAACAAATCAAAGTTCCTTTACGATACACTGAAACGACAGAGATGTCAAGTTATCGCAATTTAACCTTATACAACTACTAGACAATAGGAAACTGAAAAATAAGAACTCCCAGAGAGAACAAAGGGGGTGGACATGAGCAAGAAGAGGATGACAGAGTTCATGCATGGAGAGTCATGCAAACAGGCAAAATTTCACTATACCACACATCCTCTTACACTGACTGCAGAATGACTTCTCTCTCTTTACATTATTTTATGTGGATTTATATTTTAATTACCACCATTTCTTTACATCTTTGTGTTGTAAAATGCTGAACAAAATTCAAAGTTTTTTTTTTTTTTTGCGTAATAAGTATTATTTTTTGCAACAGCCAGTACTTAAGATTTTCATTTTTTTGCACGATTTACTTTTTCGTCTTGCAGACCTGTGGCAGAAGAACTCAAGAAAGGCAAACCAGTAACGGCAGAAACGTTTGAAATTGTAACCATTTACTTTAGCGATATCGTTGGATTCACCAAACTCTCCTCCCAGTCCACGCCCCTGCAGGTAAGCCGGTATCAAGCTAAAATCTAAGTTAAATCTACACCCAAAAACTCTTAACCACTCAAAAGATGATTGTTAACCTATATTCGTAGATGTGCCCAAAACTGCAAAGATTTGGGCATCGCTATTCGATTCCCACAGGTCACATTGAAGTATTTGTTGATAAACTGTTTTTTTTATGTTTAATGTTAAGATACACAGTAAAAACAAGTCTGTCAGTTACGAATCCTAGAAAAAAGGCTCTTAAGCACGTCCTAATGCATCAAGTTTCCTACTTTGACCCTTTTAGTTCTAAAGAAGACTGATACGTTGAATCACTTCGTCCTGCTTTCCTTAAACACAGTATCATACCGTCCAGTTTTGCTTCAATCCTACAACAGAGGACCAGAAAAAGGTTTTTTATTTCATAAGCTAGCTGTGTAACCCAAGAGTTTTGTTATAGACAGCGAGTTAGTTCAACAATATACTAGATTACTCCATCCTATGTAAAAAGGTAAATTTTATTCCTTGCTCAAAACCATGCAATGGATCCTCCTCCTCATTGGTCTGTGTCAACCAACTGGCGTGACCTCAGCGCAAAAAAATTTGCCGGTATATCAAAGTTATATGATCTATATTAAGACTCGTAGTGCCGGAAGGTGATTCGTCTATGCTTGTTTCGTAAAAGAGATGGCATACAACCCAATTCTCTCATTGAACAATCCTGTCTCTGATGAGCCCTGTTACGAGGGTAAGATTACATTTTAATGATAAAAGTCTAAAGTTGCTTCCAGTCCTGGGATAAGGTCGTGGGTTAAGGTCATGGGTTAAGCTCAAGGTCATATAAGCTATTGTTATCCTGATCTTTTTTAATTTTATTTTGTGATGCCGTCAGGGAGTAGAAATTCCATTGCTTAGTGTTGATGGACCAGCTTTGAAATTACCTTTTTTTTAGGTTTATACCCCTGGGGGAAGGGTGGGAGGGCTAAGCATGATTGGAGAGGTAGGGAGGAAGCCAAACTATGTGGGAACCAGATAGATCTTAAAGAACCTCATCTGTTCCATGTTTGATTAAAGCCAGCAAATGCGTGCTTGAAGTAACAAGCAGCATAAAAATATAACAAAGCACTAATGTATTTCTTTTATTGTTTAAATAATGCCTCTTTTTGTGTGCTCTTTTATTCATATGCCCCTTTTTCACCATCCAATAAGCTAATTACTTATTATATCATCCCCATTAGTAGTTTGCTTGCATCATTAGCAAGTCAATGTCCCTTCACATCTGTAAATACCGAATCTTTACGAAGTAAATAAAAAAAATTGATTGCGTCAAACGACAGGAGTTTTGGCCAAAGTTATACCTCGAGGTTCTCTCAGGCAGAGACTGTCTGATTGTTATCTCTGGCCAAGCATCCTGAGTGAGATGGAATAAAACTGATGTAGAAGGGTGCACTTATCCAATAATCCATTTGTCAGTTTGGTTTGTCACTTCTATTAGTTATAAAACAAACATATGACTCTCTGTAAATGGTGTAAAATACCAGAGATCCGCCACGCGTCTTTCTTTTGGCATTATTAGAATACGGCACAGCCCTCCAGGGTTGGTCGTCATAGTATGAAGTACAGCATAACTATTATCTTTGTGAGCGATACAGGCTGCTGCTGCTTCGTCAGAGGATAGCATAAATCTACCAGCAACAACTTCAATCCTGATACTTCAACGGCCTTGGAATTGATCGCGAGCCGACTCGTCAAATGTCAGAAACCTCTTCTTTAAAATCGAGAGGTTTTTGGTAGTGTTCTTGAAACTTACCCTGTTTTGAAATGACTTTTTGTTTTAATCTTTCCTTTTTATCGAGTAATCCCTCAAGTGCATAAGATATTGTTGTAGGGATCGTCAACATCGTCATCACCAGAAAGGGCAATGGTCTGGTTATAATTTGTACCCGCAGCGAGAGGATATTGGGAAACAACTTGTGTGAATCCCACAATGTTGCATTGTTCTCTTGTTGTGATATTCATTTGGCTAATTTATGTTTCAATTTATTTTAGGGAGGGGGAGGTGGGATGTCTGGTGGGGGCTTTGGGTTTTCTTTCTTCATGGTAACTTCATATAAACCATTCTCATTGAGTCTGT
The DNA here is from genome assembly GCA_020650975.1 of Apostichopus californicus. Lineage (NCBI taxonomy): Eukaryota > Metazoa > Echinodermata > Holothuroidea > Aspidochirotida > Stichopodidae > Apostichopus > Apostichopus californicus. Next base: position 12,777 of record JAIPMN010002816.1, on the reverse strand, counting down.
GTCCAATCTTCCATTGTAATTAACTTCATTAATGTGGTTTCCAATGTCCTCTCTGTTTTTTCCTGCAGGTGGTCGACCTCCTCAATGATTTATACACAGCTTTCGATGCCGTCATCGATAATTTCAACGTCTACAAGGTGATTTTGTTTCCTGTTTAAAGTTGTTGATGTTGATTTAAGCAGTTTTTAAGAATGTTGACGATTTGTATGTGTACTTAGCAATGGTTTACTATGGCTTCAGTAGATATGCCACTAAATATTAGCAGTATATTTTCTGTGCAGTCATGCAGAGATGATTGAAAAGGTTTGTACGCCTACTGATTGGCTAGGGTCCTCAAACGTGGGCTCAACCTGTGAATTACTATCTCGAACACACTCTCTCTCTCTTATGTACTCTACAACAGAATGCCAACATGTTGTACCAAGTACAATGCATATAGTATCATATCTATATATGCAGCGTTGCCATGGTAATATGATTACTTTAGTGGACATTTGATGTTTAGTTGCGATTAGTCTATGTACACACCTGAAACATAATTACTGTGAAAAGAGAAATAACTGATATTTATGGATCAAAGAGACCAAGGTTGTGGATCTTAATGAGAACCAATATGTGTACACAGCACCAACTGAAGTGGACAGGTCCCTGGTAATTTAGGATTGATTAGGGAAGCTGTTGCATAATAGTCATGCTTCGCTTGGTCAGGTTTCCCGATAACAGAAATGATTTTAATTAGTAGTTGTCGTGCATACTGATGAGTTGATAGTCTTCCTCAATAACTTGAGGTTTAATGGATAAATAACTTAATCATATCATTTGATTGGATTGGTTTGGGCATTAAAAATCACTTTTGTTGCTGGTGCCTTGCTAACTAACTATGAACAGCAGATCCAGATAACTGCATGTCAATATACTGGAAGAAAAACAATCGTAGATTGTTTTTCAATCAAAAAAAAAATTCTAGCATTGAATCTCTTCGGTTGCTGATGGCTTGCTACTATGAACCTGCCAACCAAACTAACTGCAATCAAAGTACTAGAAGTCTGTTGAGCTTTGTAATACCACGTTACAATTTACAGACATGTCATGATATTTTAGATACCTGTTTGTTGAAGAATATGATCCTATCCCATCCACACTGGTCTTTAAATTATGAAGTACACTGTATGCCTTGTTTTCGTAGAGATTTCTTGTACTATCTTATGAGCCATCTTCATTATACTTACCGGTACCACACATCTTGCCTAACTACCTGTCCGATGAGCAATCATCACACTTAACGTGAGGTTCATCTGCAGTTTGCTGTCATTCACATTTGGAAGTCTCTCCGTGTTCCATGGGTTTGGAGGAGATTGTATTCATTGGCACTGGGGGGGGGGGATTGCCAAAATATATTGCAGACAGACAGGCAGGGCCGGCAAATACCCGCTGACTTCATGCTTGATAGTACGAAAGTATATTACCGATACAATCTGTATAGTCCCAAATTATATCTGAATTGTAAACTGTTGTAACTTGTGACCTCAGTTTTTACAATTTTGCTTTGTGTCAGTACAGTGAAATTTGATGAACGAGAGGGTTAAAATAAACGTCCCTGTTTCGTTGTACCATTAAATAAAGACTAATTTTTCATTGTAAACGAGCATTTAGAGAGACAGGAAACCGGTATGTCCGGTTAAGGAGGATGACAAGCACGTAAGTGTAACTATCAAGTGCCAGAAGTATGCCAAATATTCCTTTAATTTGGTTATGGGGCTTTCAGGAGGGGGACTATTCACATCTCAGGGGGCTTGTCGAGCTTTATGTTGATGGAGAATTTTAGCAGGAAGATTTTTGTAGGATGAAGTCATGACAGCCTCCTGATTTTAGGTGTGAACTGATGCACTGTTTTCCTGGCCTCCCTCTGGCCTCCGTCCTAGATTGTTTCTGCTTTGACAAGGCAAGGAAAAACAGTCATGTGGCAAGCAAATTCAGCGATTAAACAGGTTACATGTACTGGAAAACACATAAGATGGGGAAACCTTGGATTCCTGAATCGATTGTCAAATGTTTGCCCAGCTCCGTTCCCTGTGATTCCCATTTGCCTCCCGACAGTATATACAAAACATGGTGTCTTGTAGAAATCTAGCACAATAAATGTGTGTCCACTAGTGTTCAAAGATCCAGCTAGATCCAGCTTGGGTTTTTTTCTTGGGGGGTGGGGGGGTTCTTGTGCTTTTTGCACATATTTTGAAGTTTAGGCAGTTTGCACATTGAGACTATCATTAGACTTTTCCTGTTATCTGAAATATTTGTTAATAGTTTTTAATCCAATTTAAAGTATAAAATCCACCGCCCCCTCCCCCCCCCCCTTCCACACACACACACTGAATGCACCAACAAAGATACTATGAAATGTATGCAGTTCTATTTTGATCTGAAATTTTTAAAAAGTTGGTTATCCAAAATTGTTTTCCTAACTTTTGATGACAGGTGGAGACAATTGGAGATGCTTACATGGTGGTCTCGGGCCTGCCCATTCGGAACGGGGACTATCACGCCAGGGAGATTGCTCGTATGTCTCTAGCCCTATTGCAGAGGATCAAAACATTCAGGATAAGACACAGATCCGAGGAACGGCTCAAACTACGTATCGGAATCCACTCAGGTAACATGCTGTTTATATCAGCTATGTGTTGTTGTAATATCCCTAAGCTCAGTCTCAGCTATTGATGAACACATAATTTTTTTTGTTTTGTTGCAGTCGGTAGCCTTGAAAGATGTTCCCAAGGATCAATTTTTAGTAACCCAAAATGTATACACAGTGCAAAGAATTATGTACTTGTTGTTGATGTCTCATTGATTATCCTGACTTTTGTGTGTTATCCAGTATGAGTCAAGTAAACAATAATATTGACACGTATACTGTATTATTACAGTCATTTTACAATGCTCTATTCATGTAAGCCTCATTAGCCGGTAGATAACAGACCTGCTTACCATGTTGACAAGCAGTCTTACCGTGGATAAAAACTCTTACCTGAAATTGAATCAAAAAGATAAATTTGCAAAAGCAATGTCTCTTCTTTTCTTTTTCTTCTTTAACAATTTTTTTTTTTTTGGTGTGTGTGGGGTTTTTTTTGTGTGTGTGTGTTAATTCTATCTTTATTTATTTTATATTTATTTTCTATCTTTCTGTTTCTATTCCCCCCTGTTCTAAATATTTGATGCCATAAGTAATATTATCTAAATTCTGCATCTCTCTGCTGCTGCTGGTTTTATCTGATTATGTGTAGTAAAGCTGCTATCTTGTAGACTACAAAGCAATACAGCAATATCCTCTGGGATAATATTGAGTCATGTGGCTTCAATTGATTTGTATGTGTTATCAATTTACTTTTCCCCAAATGTCAGCAACTCTGTAATTATTACCATCAATGATGTATGTGCTAGTTCAATATTTGTACTACATCCCTTGTGACAAACAATATCTAGTTCATGCATGTATCATGACAATTATGTCTTTGTTTTTCCCTCTCGATTCTGATGAGTATAGTATATTCACAAACAGTAAGAAGATTAATATTCCTATATCTTGTTATACATTCTGATATATTGTGTAACAGATGACTAGAGATCTCTATAAGAGATCTCTGTACCTTCCATATATGTGTTGTTATTCAATTTTCTACGGCCAAGTAGACTAATGCTTCACTTGGGCCTCAACCTGAAGGCATTTAAGCATCATCTATTTCTCCAAACTTGTGAGGAGGCAAATCATTCGACATGTAACATCTCTGAACCATGTTAGTGATAGCTACTAGTAAATAGTTTTTCCTAAAGTGGGAGAGTTTTTGCTTTTGACTTTTCTTGTTTTGGAATTTTGATGACTATAATTTGGGATGTCTATAAGAGATGTGTATGCGTGTATTTGCGTGAATATGGGTGTATGTATTTATGTATATATGGGTGTATGTATGTATGTATAATTCCCTATGCAACTAACAGCATTCAGTGAAGAAAGAGAGGCCAATGGAATGCCAAACGGTACCTACATATCCTGTTGGCATCTCTGATGCAGAAAGTATTTATAACAGCTTTGTAGCATTTGCACAATTCTGTCTGAAACTGCCAAGTACATTTGACCAGGCGACAAACTTTGTTGAAATTTGTCCTTGTATTAACCACACAACTAATATTTAACATCCGTAGAAAGTTGGCAGACATCATCACAAAGCCTCTAGATGTAAAATACTTTTATTAAAGAGATGCCAGACTTAGTGTACTTTGCATATAAGAATCAGGGCTGAATTTACTACTTTTATTGTTATTGATAATAGCTGGAACTATTAACTGTATGTTAATTTATGAAAAAGAATATAAATGTCGTAGATTTCCCAGAGGTCATTGCTAAAGTAACTTTCGTTAAATCTGGTGGTAAAAAAACGGAATATAATCGGGGGATGAATATTTTGTCGACGTCGACTGGTGAAGCCTTTTGCTAATTGTTGGAGAAGAAACAATACTTTACAGTCATAGAAAGGATACTGAACTAGTAAAGATTTGATCAAATCTTAAAGGGGGTTAGCAGAAGGTGATAAATTTAAAGATGGTATCAGTTTGGTGTGGAGAAATGCACTAAGTTGTTTCAAAAGTGAAAAAAAATACTACCAAACTTCACCTTTGTCTGCCAATCTTACAGAAATGGTTGACGTATATATATTACTTAATGATATTTCAAAAGAATGACCCATTTTCGTGGAAAACATTCAGTCTGTTATTCAAAGATGATTTGGTTACGTTGGCAAACATTTATTCTCTCGTCTTTTGCCCTTTCTTTTTTTTGGTCTTTTTTTTTTCACTGTCGGACACAGCTTGCATTTTATACAGTAGAATAGATTTAGGTGAAAACATATATCTTTCAAAACTGTGACTTTGGAAATAATTCAAAGAAATTCTTGATTTAATGTTAAAATCAAATCATGCATCTCTCTGGGCTGTTAACTCAAATTCATGGTTCTTAATTAAAATACAAAGAGTATTTTTTCAAGACATGAGTTTCACCAGAGATCATTTTCATGGCGTCTGTTCTTTCTGTGGGGAATTGTTTTTACTTCGGAAGCTAATTAAAACCGTTTTGATTAACTTACATTCTGCAATGTACAGCCATCCCCTTAATATATAACATGTCTGTCAACACTCAACTGAAGTGAGATTGCGGTTGACTTTGACTTTATGCACAATGATTGATCTTTCTTCTTTTTTTTTTTTAAGCTAGGGTTACAGATGGATATGTTCCTTAATTGGCTTAGATAACGATTACATAAATGGAGCTGTGTACTGTTTGAACACTTACTGAAAATGGTCGGAAGAATTACTTTTCAAATGTTTTACCAAACATTTTCTAATGTGACCGTAACTAATATTTCAAGAGATCAAAATTTAGTCCATTAAACTGCCAAAAATTTAACGACTTTAAAATTTAACGTTGATTTTGATTCGCAAAACTGTGGCACTAATCTGTAGGAGAACAGTTTGTGATCTCCGATTTAGAAAGCTTTAATCGTCAAAGATTAATGTTCAACCTTTGACCTATTTCTTGAGGATTATTGGTGGCAGAAAGACCTTATTGTAATTCTGGAAGCCTAAAATACACTCAAATAGCTTATATTTCATTATACAATCATCACATGATCTCAAAAAGGCAAGTTTGCATAAAATCAATTCTCCAGTACTCTTCACCCACGCATATATGCAATGTTGCCAGTTGTTTTTTCAATGATAATTGTACTTCTAAATATCAAACCATCAATATCCTGGCTGATAAGGAAAGAAACATTGAACTTGATATTAAGGATCTTGGCGGGGCCATTGCAACCTCCCCCCTGCCTTATTTTGGTCTCATGGTGTTTTATCTATGCTGCTGTTACTTTTATGTCCTTCGTTTTTTGGGGGGCATTTTTTCGTCTTTTATGTGTATGTGTGTTAGCAGTGTAGATACAGTGTACGGCTCACACAGCTTAAAGAGATTTTGACGTACTGATTGTACATGATTACTTCCTCCTAGGGTGAGAATGATGAAAGTTGATTCTCCCTTCCCACAGTAGGTAATGATTGATGCGAGTATAAGAGTCCCCGAGGAGAGAGCGTCAGTTTTTTAGGCTTTTGCCAGCGCCTTATGAGTATTGACATGGTACTGAACAAACAGTGGCACATTAACTTAAACTCAACTTTTACTTGATTCGTTTTGATTGATTGGGATTTTTAAGATGCATTCATGTGAGAAACTCGGATTTAAAGACTTTGCTGATAGTGCTCGAAGGTGTCAATCAGATAATTGCTGTCGAAAGATATTGGTTTATGAATCGGATAATATTGTACACGTACATGCCGACGAATTAATATATATATGGATGTAGACATATGAAATTATCTGCATATTGGTGAAGACTGTAATATTTGTTAATAACCTAGTGAACAAAGACAGAGTTCTAACAATCTTACAACTAAGTAGGTATGATCATAATGTGGGAATTTTGTGGAAATTGTAAAATTTTCATTGTTGCAAAACTGTAGTAGTTACAGAAAATGCTACATTTGACTCAAAAGATGTCTCAAAGATGTCACAAAAGATGTCACAATAAGTAAGAAATCTCCCGTCTATAGATTTGAGTTCTTTGCAAATATCACTTTACAGATGTAAAGCTCACAGATGTAAAGCAAATATCACTTTACAGATGTAAAACTATATACCTCTACAAACCTCTACACCTTTTACATCAGAAGTCATTCCTAATTTGGGGTTAATTATGTGCAAAACATCGTTAAAGTTATATGTAATATATATTAAGTTATTTAATGTTTTTTATTACTCCATCTTTGTCACAGGCCCAGCTGTGGCTGGTGTAGTTGGATTGAAGATGCCTAGGTACTGCTTATTCGGGGATACAGTCAACACAGCCTCCAGGATGGAGTCCAATGGAGAAGGTAACAGACAACGTAGTTGCTTAATATCTTTAAGTCTTGTCAACTTTGTGACAAAAGTTTGATATGTATGTGTATCTTACTAATCCCAACAACAGTTTTGAATATTATTTAGATATTAAGTAATCTAAGAATCCAATCAACCTCATTGCAAAGTTTGTTTTTTTTTTGTCATGTTTCTTTGCTCATGGATCAGTCTTATCACATGAGTTATGGTCTAGCCGTTTATCTAAGAAATATAACCAGAGAAGAATGGGACTTAAAAGTATTTGAAACACAAAATAAGATAAAAAGTTTAATAAAGTTTTTGACGACCAGACAGTGATTTCATTTTGGAAAATAAACTAATTCAGATTAAATAAATGAAAAATCTACTCGATCAACTTGATTGCAAATAAAAGTTTGTAAGGTCTCCAAACGCAAATGTCATGAAGACCATACCGTTATCGAAGCAGTTTGTTTCTTTAACCTCTGTTTTTGCTGCATTATTTGAGTTTAGAGTGACCATGAGGCTTTTCATATCCATATGACTCCATTGTCTTTGTGCTTGTAACACTGTAGGATTAAAGTGAAATCTTACTGCATATATTACAAGTGTACCTATTAAATCATTATACACTAAAACTAAAAATATGGGTTTATGATTTCAGTCAGATATTTTTCTTATCTTCTATTCACTCTTCATCTTCCTTCTTCTATTTTTATTATTATTTTTTTTTTTCCTTACATTTTTGTCAAGTATTATCTGGCAAAAGTTCCCACTTCCGATCCTCCATTATAAGTGTAATTATCTGCTTTGCATACCCAAAAAAAATCACATACAATTTTTGTGTCAAATAAAAATGGGAAAGCACTCCTTAATTCAGTGTTTGGTATTCACTGAATGTTTTCTGAAATCCGGCACAGCTTCGCCCAGCAAAATCAAGTCGGACATTTACAGATTTCTTCAGAACTCTGCCTCGAAATTTGAAGTCAGAGTTGTTTTCTGCCGGCAACAGATGCCGATATTTGTTTGTCTTCCTTGCCGTTGTGTCAATACAGCTGTTTCGATAACATGTGTCAAGAATACATCTAGTTTGACAAGTAGATTTTTGTACTATAGAATAGCTATGTGATCAGCTGTTGATCAGAATCAATTGCATCAACCTTTCCCTTATACAAGAGAAAATGACAGCAAGATGGAACTAGTATCGCGCTTCCTTCCTGACGTTGTAAAGTCATTATTTATGTATACGTGTGTGTCCTCAGCGTGTATGTTGCATTAATGGAATTCATTTTTGAGACCGACTATGTCGTATTTTGACTATTTTATTGTTTGTACTTACACAAAGTCACGGGACAAAAGCAACGGATGTATCTGTCGTCAAAATTAAGATTGGAAGTAAATTTATGGAAAAATACATCATATCTTAATTCAGTCATAGTGTTATGTTGTTAACCCAAAATTTCATAGAGTGGGTTTTGGATTTACTCATGCTTTGATATTAATAATAATATAATGATATAAATGTAATGAAAATATACAGTGAATTGTCAAATAAGCACAAACTTTTTCTTTGAAGTTCATTTCTAGTTTCTACTGTTGTTTTCTTCCACAGCGCTCAAAATCCATGTCAGTTCTTCAACAAAGAAAATTCTTGATCTCTTTGGTACATTCGTCCTTGAGAAGAGAGGAGAAATTGAGATGAAGGTAGGAAATTTGCCATCTTTCAAGAAGAAACCCCTTCCACCCCCCCCCCCCATCCCTCCCGATCCCAAAGACAAACTGTAAGGGTTTAATGTACATGTGAGTTGTAATTACCCCTGCCAGGAGAAACAATTAAATCTCTATTGATGAATCTAGGTCACACCTGACACAGAATGTACGTAAAGTTATCATTAGTCTAGCTGGGTCCGTGATTTGCTTTCATATCTCGGCTGTCTTTCATCTGCAGATTTGTCTCTGTTAGTACAGCTTGTATTCTCAAAACATTTCAAAATTAAAAAAGTGCATCACATTTGTTTTCTTTATTTATTAAGATTTTTTTCCCCTTATGTTCTTGTCAACTTATTCTTTCTCTACTTCATATTAGACTATCAACTAAAGTGTTAATACGCAACAAACTATATACACACAAAAAAATGGAGTTATTCGAAAATTAGAACAAATTATAATAGGAGTCATATCTGGTAGTCTTGCAAATGGCTTGCAAGTAATTTATTACTATGTATCTTTATCCTCAGCGTTTGGATTTATGACAATGAAACATGACTCTACGAGAGTAGATGGATTATAAGTATATTAATGAAATGATTAATGTACTGGGTAAATCAAAGCATACAACTGGAGTAACCAACATTTCATAGAGTCCATGTAGAACTTGAAGCAGTCAGTTTTATTAAACTGACATCTATTCCACTATCACCTCTTCATTCAAGTGTAATGTTTGGTACATAGTATTTTCTTCTCACAGGAATAGTCATAAATAGTTTGAAAGGGTGTGAAGACTCGCACACAAAGAAACGTCTCATGCCGGTAATCTGACCTAGTTTCGAATGAGGTGTAACAGAAGTGTTAGACACCCTATTGGTCCCAGAAAATACACACACAGCTTGTGTAATTAGACACTAGTGTACAGTCAATACATACAGCTACGGTCAATAGCCACAACACAGTGTACATAGCAGGTCTAGATAAAAGATAACAAGGTATCACGTTTCATTACTGTCTGCATTTTGTAGAGACGAGAAGAAAACTTCACTTGCAAGCAACGGAAAGTTTTTCAGAGCGCGGCACGCGGTTTGGGTCTTTAATGCCTTTAATGGTTGGGGACATTATTAGCAAATTGTGTATAGTATTAAAGTCATCATGTCGTCAGGCTAGGCATAGATAACCCGCTATGAACACGTTGTTGAAGGTGACAGGTTCTCTTGTTTTTGTGTGTGTGATGTAAGGAACACTTGACAGGGCAAACACATCCAGCCAGCCAGTAGCTGTATCATACAGCTCTGGTTTCAAGTTATTACCACATTGAGACAAAAACAGACTCGCATTCACCACGTTGTTTTCCCACTTTCGTAAATTTGGAACATCAACAGACAAATCAATAAAAGCTTGTTTCATGTTTTCTCTTTCATTATGCGTAATCTATATTTGGCTTTTAAAAGTTACAAAACCAGTGTTGTGTACAAATTTGTTCCAGAAATGTTAATTTTGTGTCACACTTTATAAATTCCACAACAAATTTAATATGCTCTGTTTCCCAAGGTATGACATTTTAAAAAGTATAAATGTGAAGGGAAAAGAATAATTTTTTTTTTGTTTTTTTTTTTATTAAAGAGAAATTTGTCAGCAGTCGTGGAGAATGGTTGCTTTATGTTGAGACGTGTTTGATATTAACGAATACTAGAAAAATGGGTTGTGGTGATTTTAAAGAAGAATTACTTGTGAAATTATGGGACCTACTTTTCTGACAAAATTATGGAGCTCTGAAATGCTGCAATACTCTAGAACTGTTTTAGATTTGCTAATAGTAATGTAATAAAGAATGGAGGATTTGCCCCTTGATATTTCTGTTTGGTATAAAATAAAACACAATAAGATACTAAATACAGAGTTGAGTCAAACTTGTTTCAGGCCTCACACAAAATTTGCAAAGACAAGTTAGAAAGTGAATGAAAATTAAAGAAATATAAGAACATAAACAGGAATAATTTTCCCTTTTTTTTGAGGGGGGAATCATGATCAGAAAGGTTGAATCACAGTCTGTTGACGAATTCAAACTTGATTTTCTATTTGTCTTTCTCATCTTCAGGGCAAAGGTGTACAGACTACATATTGGCTGCAGGGAGAGCTGAAGGACCAAAATGGAATTTGTGATTTTAAATATCAAGAAATAACGGTATGATGACTTTTCTCATAAGTGACTCGATTATTCTTATGATTATTATTATTATTGTTGTCGTTGTCGTAACATGTCTAATATTATTCCAGTTATTCCTTCTTTCATTTTATCCGTTTATTTGGAGCAAGAAAATAAAAACGTTTGATTTTGTATGCATCCTTCCTTTAATATTAAGAAAGAAACTTTAAATGAAGAGGTGTTTTTACCCTAGTTACGAAAAGTCCATTTATGCAAAGAGGATTTGTTTTTATGATTAGAAGCAGAGTCGAAGAAAATATTAACATGTGTGTCAAAAACCATCTTTGTGAGCTTTAGTATAAGTTTGTTTAATAAGCAGTGAAATTCCAAACAGAAACTTAAATTGCTGATAATGAAGTTTTGATTTTGAGTTTTAACATTCTCAGGATGGTAAATAATAATTTTCCGTGATTTCATACATATGCAATCTTTGGCCGTACCTCGTTTTTGCTTTCCGCATCAGTAGGTAAAGTTTAACTTTCCCTATATTCATCTATCCCTTCTTGCTGCCCTTTATGCATAAACAATCAGAATTCATCTGAGATCAGACGTTTGCTGTACTACGGTAGAGATCTGTGGTATTTTAGCCCAACCGTAATCCACGATATGAAGATTGTTTAGATTATTTTAGTTCTCCTGTACACTATTTCTCGCCCGGCATTTTTTTTTTACCTGAATTTCCGCTAGATTATTTTTGACAGTTATATACAGGAAGGTATCGTAATCATGGTCAATTATGGTTGTTTCATGGCTTCTATCCTAACACACAAAGTAAAGCGTGACTGATGCAGCCTAGGTCCAATATCCAATTGGGAATTTATTGTAGGACTGAATTTGTGAATATGCATGCTAACCTATTAGACCTTTCTTCTTCTTCTACTTCTTCTTTATTTTTCCTCTTTTTTTACCCTACTGTGATCAAATCTATCCCATATTTTTTACATTCTTTTGTGTGCTTTTGCCCCGCTTTATCCTGCTTTTTCTTTGTACCTACCTCTCCTCATTAAAGCACTCTTCAGAGATGGTTTGCTTTAAATGTTTTGTTAGCAAAATTGAGACTTTGTAACAAAGGCTGGAATAATCTCAGGATTTTATGATTGTTTTGATCTTATTCGTGATAAATTTTCTTCCCCCCCCCAAAAAAAAAACCCAACCTGTTCTTGACTTTCATGGTGTAATGTTTTCATCATCTGTTCATAGTAAGAAGTTGTGGAAGTTGGTAGTATTTCTGCTTATTTGCCAGTCAATCTGTTCACTTGCTTGCATCCTCCAACCCCTGTTCCTCTTCTTCATCTTCTGTTGTCATTTCATCCAGAGGAATTGTAACTTTTGTGAACATTTAGCTAACCCAGAGTAAAGCTTTGTTAAAACTTTAGCTTTAACATTTTATAGTTCAACCATAGACTGCTGAAGATCATTCCATAAAATCAATCACAGTAAAACCTATTGAGACGTATAAGTCAGCACCGAAAGCTCGTCCAGATATGAACAGATCTGGATAGTCATGTTTCCTCTAGCCTACTTTTGCTATTGTTAAAGGTTCTCTACAAAGTAATTGAAAGAAAACCTTCACATCGCTGTGACATGAAAGTCATATCTTTGTAGGTATTTATTATAACTTCAATTGTAGCCGTGAACAAGCATAAACACAACTTAAAACATGATATTACACACAGTATGACACAAACATAGGTAGTTTGTTATCTCATCTGGATTATAGAAGTTTCAGGTGACAGATATCGGTGTAATCCTGGTTTAAATGTACACGCTGTGTCAATTTGTGGCGTTGCTCACACCCATAGTCGACCAGCCATGATGGTCAATTGTCTTCCATCAGTGCAAACTGCAAACATCTGTCAAATCTCTCCATATTGTTGCATATATATATATATATATATATATATATATA
>JAIPMN010002814.1:0-11462 GCA_020650975.1 Apostichopus californicus | reverse complement strand
AACTGGTAGCCACGCGTAGGTATCGATGATGAAGTACTTATATCCTGATAGTGGTAGCCAGATCATTGAGATATTCGGAGCGATATCCAGGTCCTTAAACCCAGGTCCTGATAGCCAGGCACTGATAGCCAGGCACTGATAGCCAGGCACTGATAGCCAGGCACTGATAGCCAGTCACTGATAGCCAGGCACTGATAGCCAGGCACTGATAGCCAGGCACTGATAGCCAGGCACTGATAGCCAGGCACTGATAGCCAGGCACTGATAGCCAGGCACTGATAGCCAGACACTGATAGCCAGGCACTGATAGCCAGGCACTGATAGCCAGGCACTGATAGCCAGGCACTGATAGCCAGTCACTGATAGCCAGGCACTAATAGCCAGGCACGGTTAGTCAGGCACTGGTAGCCATGTACCGATAAAGAAGTAGATAGCCAGGTACTGATATCATGCTCATTGATAGCTAGGTACATATATGCAGGAATGGAAACCAGGTTCTCATAATCAGTTACCGATTCTAAAAGCCAGGTGCTGATAGCAAGGTAATGATAACCAGGTCACTGAGAGCTAATTACCGATGGATAGATACTAAACCACTGTAGTGATAGCCAGGCACAGAAGTCTGGTACTGGTACAGGTAGAAATATGAAAGTAGTAATACCCAGTTACGGATATCCGGGTAGCGAATATTTTGTTCCCAAACAGGTTTGCAAATGTGTGTAAATAGTCGCTCATGGTTGGTCGGAAAGTTACGTCATCACCATGGAAACCTTCAATTCGAGGCTACCAAAATGTCTGCATCCATTCGTTTCAACAAAGATATACCCGTTCAAAATTACCCGAAGCTTTTCGTATCTTTGGAATTGGTTTAGACATATTTAGCACACTAGTTTGTTATGATTGTATGAGCTACTATCTATGTTTGGTCGAAGATTTCTGTGAAGGCATTAATCGATAACATCGCACAGTGAAAGTTTCGTACAGAGTGCTTCAAACGTGCTGTAGGCCTATATGTATTATAACTGTGTACACAGTGCAGTGACGGAAATGTATCATACGCCAGACTATAATGTTTTGCGTATATTCATTCAAGACACAGTCACAGTCTCGATGCAAGGGCCAAGGGGACTGGGGTTGAGAGCGGATCAGTCGTTCGGTTGTTTGGTTTTCGTGCCCAGGTTCTTTCCTGTGTGACTTTTCTTAAAAAGTTTTCATTCAAGACTCGTGAACTCGCGTCATGAAGTTGATTTTAGCGTACCCATTCCACGAAACGACTTCCGATTTCAATAGAGCGGCTCACGAATCTTAGATAACGTAAACACAATGGAATGTATAGCGTATGTATCATAAGTAAGGTCAACATGTGATCCAAGCATTAAAAGTAAAGTTAGGGCGTTTGAAGGGAAACCCCGTAACTAGACTTAATTAATTGTCGGTGTGTTATTCAGTGTATGTCTTCGAACTTCCAGGCGATGGTCATTATTGGTGCTGACGTAACGAGTAATCTGATTGGCTGAAAACTCTGGAATTGCAAACCTGTTTGGGAAAAAAATATTCGCATCCGGGTACTGATACCCAATTCATTTATGGCTTGTCAACGTAAGACAGGTTTGAGAAACCATGTACTCATATTCAGGTCGTGATAGACAAAATCTTATATGCAGGTAGCTAGGTACTGATAGCTAGGTACTGATAGCTAGGTACTGATAGCAAGGTACTGATAGCCAGGTACTGATAGCTAGGTATTGATAGCTTAGTAGGTACTGACACCAAAGTACTGATAGTGAAGTACTGATAGTGAAGAACTGATAGTGAAGTAAATGATAGTGAAGTAATGATAGTGAAATACTGATAGTGAAATACTGATAGTGAAGTACCGATAGTGAAGTACTGATAGTGTAGTACTGATAGTGAAGTACCGATAGTGAAGTACTGATAGTGAAGTAATGATAGTGAAGTACTGATAGTGAAGTACTGATAGTGAAGTACTGATATTGAAGTAATGATAGTGAAATACTGATAGTGAAGTAATGATAATAAAGTACTGATAGTGAAGTAATGATAATGAAGTAATGATAGTGAAGTAATGATAGTGAAGTACTGATAGTGAAGTACTGATAATGAAGTACTGATAGTGAAGTAATGATAGTCAAGTACTGATAGTGAAGTACTGATAATGAAGTACTGAGAGTGAAGTAATGATAGTCAAGTACTGATAGTGAAGTAATGATAATAAAGTAATGATAGTGACGTACTGATAGTGAAGTAATGATACTGAAGTAATGATAGTGAAGTACTGATAGTGAAGTAATGATACTGAAGTAATGATAGTGAAGTACTGCTAGTGTAGTACTGATAGTGAAGTACCGATAGTGAAGTACTGATAGTGAAGTACTGATAGTGAAGTACTGATAGTGAAGTACCGATAGTGAAGTACTGATAGTGAAGTACTGATAGTGAAGTAATGATAGTGAAGTACTGATAGTGAAGTACTGATAGTGAAGTACTGATAGTGAAGTACTGATAGTGAAGTACTGATAGTGAAGTAATGATAGTGAAGTACTGATAGCAAGGTACTGATACCAAGGTACTGAGAGCTAGGTACTGATAGCTTAGTAGGTACTGACACCAAGGTACTGATAGTGAAGTAATGATAGTGAAGTACTGATAGTGAAGTAATGATAGTGACGTACTGATAGTAAAGAACTGATAGTGAAGTACTGATAGTGAAGTACTGATAGTGAAGTACTGATAGTGAAGTAATGATATTGAAATAATGATAGCCAAGGCATTTTAGCAGGCATGGGCAGGTTCTGATAGGCAGTTACTGAAACCAGGTACTGTAATTCTAGAAAGGCACTGGTGGGATGTAGTGATGGTCACGTAGTGATCGCTAGGCAGTAATAGCCAGGAATAGCCAGGTGCTGATATATAGTTACTGATAGCCATGTACTGATAACCAAGAATGATAGTGAAAATGATAATGATAATGATAGCCATGTACATAAAGTCATGTAATGATGGTACTATGGTGATAGCCAGGTGCTGATAGATAGGTACTGATAGCCAGGTACTGATAACCAAGAATGATAGTGAAGTACTGATAGCCAGGTACATAAAGTCATATAATGATGGTACTATGGTGATAGCCAGGTGTTGATAGCCAGGTACTCATAGCCTGGTCACTGACGGCTAGGTACTAACACACAGATAGCCTACTGTTACCATGGTACTGATAGTCAGACAATCAAAAGTTATATACTAAAAGGAAGGTACGAATAGCCACTGATAGCTGATAGCCATGCAGCGATAGCCGTGCAGTGATATGCCAGTTACTGGTAGTCAGGCAATGGTATGATGCACAGATAGCCATCCAATGATAGCCACGCAATGATAGCCATGCAGTGTAGCCCGGCAGTGATTGCCAGGCAACTATAGCTATGCAGCTACAGTCATGCACTGATAGTCATGCATTAATAGCCAGGCGGTGATATATACATGTAATGATAGCCATCCAATGATAGCCACGCAATGATAGCCATGCAGTGTAGCCCGGCAGTGATTGCCAGGCAACTATAGCTATGCAGCTACAGTCATGCACTGATAGTCATGCATTAATAGCCAGGCGGTGATATATACATGTAATGATAGCCATCTAATGATAGCCACGCAATGATAGCCATGCAGTGTAGCCCGGCAGTGATTGCCAGGCAACTATAGCTATGCAACTATAGTCATGCACTGATAGTCATGCATTAATAGCCAGGCGGTGATATAAACATGTCATGATAGCCAGGCAGTGATAGCCAGGCAGTGATAGCCAGGCAATGATAGCCAGTTGCTGATAGTCAGGCACCGATAGCCAGACAGTGATAGTCGGGCCTGTAGTCAGACAATGACATTCATTAGCAGCTAGCCATAAATGTACTTTACTTTTTGTGCATAAGTAAAGGTTTTAATTGTGGAAAATATTAGATAAAAATGAAAGGATAAAAGTTAGATAATGTTATTGAACTTCGAGTAAACATTGTGGCATTGTTTCCCAGTAATTTTAAATATGCTTTACTTAACAATTTTTCCTAAAGCTCATTGATTTAGACTGACGTCAGTGACCTACAGTTCATGTAGAGAAGTAACAGTTATCTCGACCATATTAGAAAAGCTTGTAGCTTTCTTCATTGAAAAAGCTGGTCACAAAGAGAAGTCATTTGGGTAAAAGAGTGACATTTGCTAAAGGGTGATAAGTAACGTCAATCGATATTTAATCTAATCAATCAGGCAAATCTAAGATGCTTTTGGCCGTGACTCCGTCAGGACAACAAATGCCTAATCATTCAGGATCTTGAATAAACCGTCCTTTTGAAAGACAATTTGCATTTTATGTTATTTTATGAAGAAACCAAAACTGAATTCACTTCAGTGAAAACTAAGACTGTAAGAAACAATAACCGTCAAACACATTCTCTTGTCCTAGTTAATTCGTTCCTTTGATAAATTAAATAGGACATCAACTAGTTGAACCGTTTTGAATATATTACTTGGGAAACATGGATCTCTAAGCCATCACGTCATCCCCAGAGAATTTAAGTGGCATTCTGAAGTGAACTTCCTATCACTGATGTAGCAAGAATCGATACCCGTCCCCACCTTCCAGTTCGTTCCTCTCATTAAAGAAACAAACAACTTATCAGCATTCTCTCAATCGTAGTGTGTCAGCTTACTTTCTCCATAATCGTCCATTACGAATGCTGATCGCGATTTCAAAACGCCCGTTCTACTAGCCCAATTGCAATTTAGCGATCCACTGACGTCATAAACGATAGTTTCTCATCTTTGAGAAGACACTGCTTTGCGAAGTGTATCGATTTTTACCGATCCATCGATCTTTGGGAGGCATTTGTCTCACAATCGTAGAATTCATTGTGTTTGGTCCTTCGTATAAAAAAAACCTGGATACATTTGTTTCAACTATGAAAACGTATAGTTACCGGCAAGTAAAGATAACAAAATATTTCGAGCATTTCGCACGTGTGTGTGTGTATTAAATCCATACAATTAGTAATAGTTGCGTCTACTATGCTCACATACAGCATGTAGTTTTGTTTTTGAGGGCCTATGTGTATTAATATTAAGGTTCTTTTGATCAGCCTATATCTTGTGATATATGCGATTCTGTAATACATAGGTATCATTTTCGGTTTATCTTTAATATTGAAAGTAATGAACTTGTATAATTCATGTGGGATTCTACCTTGTTAAAATAATTTTCTATCTGCAATACTTTCTATGTTTATAGATGATTTCTATATTCACAGTGGTACTTGATAATTATTATTTATCTCTGCCGTTCCAGTTCTGACTAATTAAAAGCCGATATAGACATGATGTTTATATATTCTGACAATGAACAGAAAGTTAAGAACAAACACTAAAGACAGATGCATGGAAGAATTGGAAGGCTTCTTAGGGCTGTCGTCATATCAGATGTGATTTAACAAAAGAAAATATAAGCAACGTGCAGGTTAAAATGAGAGTACAAACATGCAACCCGTCAATGAAAGTAACATATATCTCCATGTGTGTAGGTCAAACTATATCTGTTAATTAACTACAAATAGTGGATATCTTCTAAGGAATCACCATTTACTATATGATATTTGTGATAACATCTTGACGTTATCACTTTAAATTAATTGTTGTTAAATATCTGAAGCAGTTAATATATATTTGTAATAGGGAAATCTAGAATAACTCTTCATTATGTGAAACCTGGTAAAAGGAACTGGAGCGTGAATAAATTGAAGCCGTTACTTCACTGCTGAACATTTCTGAGGAGCATGGCGGATGGGGCAGGGGTGGGGTGGGGGTGGGGGTGGGGGTGGGGGTGGAAATTATTAATGTTATTAATGTGTTGCATGATTGGTCGTTATTATCGTTCGGCGCTATAATAAGATAATTGAGAGTTGCTGCGTATTTGAAGTACCGGCAGTTAAAATACATTTATGTTTCATCAAGACAAATAACATTTAAAACTCTTATGCTTATCTTAAACATAATGATAAACATTGAACTAATCCATCTGAATGTGAACTTTATTCCTTCTATTGTAATGAACAGATTCCACAAGTGAGCTACGCCTCGACTAGTTCTGAGCTCAGTGACAAATCTCGGTATGGGTACTTCTTACGAGTTGTTCCCCCCGATACCTACCAAGCACAGGCTATGATGGCAGTGGTTAAGGAGTTTGGTTGGACGTACGTATCAACGGTAGCATCAGCTGGTAACTACGGCGAGAAAGGCATCGAGGCCTTCAAGAACCTCACGAGAGATACAGGTACCATTGGCTAGTACTAGGAGAGGGACGGTGGTAGGGGAGGGATGATCACCATGTCCCGCGAAACCAAGGGAGTATACCAATTAAATCAAGTACAGTATAAGGATCAAAAGTCCGGTTCTATAAATTGTCAACTCCTGTGCCTTCTATAGCAAGAACAGTCAACAGGTGGTTTACGTTACATTCTAGCAGTGGAATATGTATGCAAAGTAGCTGATTCAGATGAGATATGTGAGCATAAACTAACACAAACCGCCCTGTTATTGCATGATATATAACCTGAAGGAATGAGTGTAATATATGAAGGTCTTTCTCACGCAATTTTAACAACTTAGAATTTAAACCATTGTGTATGACAGTGATATTTATAGAAATTAATCCGTATTGGCTGTGAAGTGACTTTAGTTAAGAATGCGTTATCTTTGTGTCTCTCTCCGATATGACTGGCAATAAAATGAAGTACAACAAATGTACCGAAAAATATTGTGGTATTGTAACCGTCCTCCAATGTATCGAACAGTCTTGTGTTATATTTCAGCTCTGCAATGCATTGAACAGTCTTGTTATTGTTGATCCGTCCTTCAATATATCGAACAGTCTTCTTGTATTGTTGAGCCGTCCTCTAATGTATCGAACAGTCTTGTGTTATTGTTGATCCGTCCTTCAATATATCGAACAGTTTTGTTGCATTGTTAAGCCGTCCTCCAATGTATCGAACAGTTGTGTGTTGATTTTGAGTCCTGCAATGCATCGAAATGTCTTATATTATATTTGATCCGGCGTTCAATGCATGACATGCACAGTCTTGTTGTGTTGTTGAGCCGTCCTTTAATGTATTGAACAGTCTTGTGTTGTTGTTGAGTCCGGCAATGTTTCGAACAGTCTTATGGTGGTGATGAGTCGTTCAATGTATTGAACAGTCTTGTATTGGATATTCTACGCGCCTGTGTTGAGTCCTATAATCATGTAATCCAATGGTCTTCATGTAAATGTTGATTCTTTCTCCAATGTGTCGAGAACTTTGTTTAGCAGATTTCCAAACAACAAACCAGTTGCTTACTACGTGTTTGATTTGATATTATTTTGCTCTTCTGTAGATGTTTAACTTCGATGTGAGACCTATTGAAAGAACGAAGCAGACATGTGTGTAATAACTTACCTCTTTTAACTTGCCAGCATTTGTGCGCCCTTCCTTAAACCATTTAAAAAGATAGCTATTTACATAATAGAACAATCAATGAGCTTAAAGAATACAGCTTCTTTGAAATATTTTTACGAACTGAATGGAGAAAATGTATATCTTTATACGGCCAGGATTGATTGATTTTGTTGTCGCCTAGTAACGGTTAAACGAAACTATTGTTTATTATTATTATAACTTTAACAGTTGGTTCCACAAAAGTCAATGCATGCACTGATATTCTGTTCAGCAAAAAAAGACGTTCGGATTTATTACATATTTACTTCTGGCCAGGTCTCTCACTAACCTGATTACGAACAGTGACTAACGCGGTTGTTATCATTGATAAACACAGTACGTGCATGATGATTGGGAGATGATTGTCCAGAGAGAGCTCTATCCATATTTTGCGTGTTTTGCTGTGAGTCGTTGAACAAGTAGACTGCATGCCTAGGTGTGCCTCCTCTTAAATATTAAAACTAAAGGGATGCTTTAAACATATCAGGCTGGAGTAAATATGAATTATGTCCCGAGTGTCACAATATTCAGGCTTAGATGTATACCATCTTTTTAATTAGAATTCCTGTCCAGAAATCCAGATAGCTTTATTCTACTGGAACAATGGATTTAGAAGAAGGAAACGATTAGCAATAATTAACAATCAACGTTGTAATCACGCGCGCTTCGTGATATATATATATATATATATATATATATATAAAAAAGTAGAAACTACTTTCGGTGAAAGTCTGTGACGTTTTTGGTGATATTTAGTAACAAATTGTGACACAGTTAGACAGCCGCGTAGCGAGGAATTTGCCAAGGGAGGGGCGAATCTTGTAGGCAAACTATCTAAGCGTAGCGCCACCATGAGTTGGCGCGAAGCGTAAAAAATATCTGGAAATGGCACTTCCCAGGCATTGTAAATTGCATCTAAGCATTTTTTACTTTGAAATTACTAGCGACATCATAAGAAAATACCAAAAATATGCTCCATGTGGGGGGGGGGCGGTCGCCCCTTTCGCCCCCCCCGGCTACGCGCCTGCGGTTAGATATCTTGTAGGAAACAGGCCAAATGAAAACCCAGTGAACCCATATCGATGTGGATCATATATATGATTGTACGTACTTACACTCATACACAAGAGATGTACAGACTTTATGATAATTATCATGAGTGACAACTTGCTATACGGTCACAGGTCACAGAAACGACCACGAAGTGTCATTTTCCTGATGCAGCATGTGTTGGATGAAGTTTTAGCCACCGCCAAATATGATTTGGATAAATAATCTCACGCATTATTTTCTATTTATAGCCACAAAAAAACTATGCCACCAAATATTGGGGGGATATTAGATACTCTATTCCCCACCTAAAATATTTGGGGGGACATGTCCACCCCCACCCCCCATGATCGCCGCCCATGGAATTATCTACTATTCGCAAACAGTTATAACAGTACATTCCTCTCACCATAAATACATTACCGCTTTGCAGTGAAGAAGCTGATCATAGCACAGTTCCTCATTTTTCTTTTAGCCGGACGGAAGTCGTTTTATACTACTTCAGAACATCCCCCACACAATTCATCCGAAGAAGATATTACACTGCCAAAGTCTGGTATTTTGTGTTTATTCTAGTTTTGCTGACCCCCGGTTACCGACGCCATGTAACCTGTGGGAACACCTGCATATATTATTAATAGCCCATCCACTACATAGGCTAGTCGTTTTTGTAGCGACCAATGTAGCCTATCTGTTTATATCCTATCGAAGACACTAGTAGCCTAATGAACGATCAAACAACAGCAGTGATTGGTTCAAACAGCAAATGGACGTCAATGTTTATTACATTACGGAAAACAAAATCACAAGTAAGGTAACCTCGACCGGGCTTAGCTGGGAGGAAAAACATACTATTGGAAACAGCAACAACCATTCCAAGTTACGGAATGCAGTGCCGATGACCCAAATGCATAGGCTAAGAAAATCAATTTCGGAAGCACTCTGAATACCTTCAGGCCCGTGAATACGCTACGTTTAGTGTATATTATCATTAGGTCTCTGTTTACAAAACTTAACTCAGGCAATTGAATTGTTGATTGCATGCCGAATGGAAAATTGTTTCATCCATGTCAAAGGCAGACAAAAAAGGTTTCTGCTCTACATACATACAAATTATAATTTAACTTAAATTATACATCATCATCACCACCATCCTTATTACAATTATTAATAATTTTCCTCCATTTTATTTTAATTTCAAAACATTTTATTATAAATAAATATAGAAACGTTGTTTTACAAATCAACGGTATGAAATAATAATTCAAAACAAATCTAAACAACTGGATTAGGCATTAAACCACTTCTCTTAAGAGACCTTTTACTCTGATTAGGTCTTCTTAAATAAGTATACTTTTCCACACTGACAGCAAACTTGAACTTATAGAAGAACTCATCAATTAGAATTTCACTGCGTTTTCGCTTACTTTCCTAAATTAATTTTTCATGTGTAAAATTAAAACGAATTTAAGGATGTCTACATCCCTTCCCAAGTTCAAACAATGTCTTGATTAGGAAACAATTGATTTCCTAAAATGCGATTTCTACCTTCTGAAGTAAAACTGGCCATGCAGCTGCATTCCCAAACAGATGTTCCAAACTCTTTACTTTCTATACATTTCTCAATAAAATATAAAAATTTGTTTGTGACCGTACGCTTGTGTAAAAACGAAATTGAAACTAATCCAAATTAAACTTCAGCTACGTTAAATTTTGGTAGATTAAATATCCTTTGCCAGTCTCTTACTGTATAATTATATTATTATTATTATTATTATAACTACATGATTATTTATGAGTCGTTGTGTTCGCAATTGCAACCCCATAACGGGTAACTCTAATTTTCTAAAATTCTAGAATTTTAATAATAATTTTTCTTAACATATTTCATCACTTTATTTTTGTTTTCTTCAATCCTCAACAAATATTAGTTTTGTCAGCATTGCCAGTATATGAGAATACAAGGAGAATGCGGCTCACCCAGTGTTATATTAATGTAGTCGACTGAGTAATTCCATCAAAGTACGCAAGTGATTTGTCGTAAAAAATACCCACCGTTTCTTAGCTGAAACCGAATGCGTTTAGATATAAACTGTAAACTATGAACGTAATCAAAGTACATAGAACGTAATTTGCACCAAGAAAATTAGATTTTAATTTTCAGGTGTTTAACACCTTGTTGGCATACCACAGCGAATAATGTAATATAACTGTGAAACCATTTTCAAATGTAGGTCAATCAATTTGATCAGCGGCTTGAAATATCGCATGTATATCTTCAAGTAGAACTTCCCAATGCCCACTGTAACAACATAACGTTGTGGAAATTTAAAGGGTGTGTGTGAATAACAATAACTACCTTCCAGAGTCACGTGAAGAGGGCGCTAAGGTCCATGCCTAGTATAAAGAAATATTTCTCCTATTTCTCTGTGCGATCTTCGGTACAGAGAATGAAGAGAACATTTCAAACTCGATGACAATTTGGCGTTACAAGAAAGGACAAGAATTGAGTGACAAATTTATTTATTATTATTAGTTGAGTGATAAATTCATGGAATTAGTTTGAAAAAGAATTACTGTTGTTAGCATTTTCAGACTATATATCGATTTAGTTATTTTAAATACCATGCTATTCTGCTTTTATATCGAAGATTGAAGTACGTAATGACATGACAAATTTACGGACCTACCTTACCGGTTTCGAACCTCTGGACATACTTTCAGCGTTCATAGCCTAGTGGTTAGGGTGTCCGCATATAAAGCGGGAGGCCCGGGTTCGAATCCCGGTGGAGGCTGGAAGTTTTTTCACTGTTCTGGATTTTCCTTCTCATTACGTTTTCAATTATTTATTTATATATGTATATACAGCCCATAAGAGTG
>JAIPMN010002813.1:0-17991 GCA_020650975.1 Apostichopus californicus | reverse complement strand
AAAAATTAGCTTATGAAGTGGCTAAGACTATTTGGGCCCAAAAGGTTGGCTTTTTCAAGGCCCCTAAACTGACTGGTATCAATAGCAAAACCGGCCTTTCAAGCCCCTTCAATATGGCTTAAGTAGAACCTATCTTTGACGTTATGGGGCCATAAAGATTGGCATAATTGAGGACCCCAAAATTGACTTTTCAGAAGCCCTTTTTGCATCTCATAAATCTGGGACCCTTAACATATGACATTTGATGTCCCTGAAACTGGCTTTTGCCTCATACACATTTTGAAATTGATATCAGTATGGGGACCCGAGAAATTTCCTAATGAGCCAGTTTCTTGGGGCCAACTGTTCCATCCTTTCATATTCTTAATCACTGCCTACACCTAACGTTAGCATGCCTAGGCAGTGGCAAACCATTGGTTAGTCCATTTAGCCTAGCCCAACAGTAACGCTTGCGACATGTACTTTAGGCTAGGCTATCTACGTTAGAACTTACAGACTTAGGCCCTAGGGCCTAGGCCCCTAGGGCTGAATCGTAAATTTAATGTGCAAATGCAATTAAGTTCTTCTTATGTCAGTCGGTTCAAAAACAATATTTTTCTAATAATTCATGACATTTAAAATGTAGCAGGAACATTTCTCCATAAAATAACCGGCAAAGACGGTGAATCTGATTCTGAAACTGAAAGAAATGAAAGAACTTCGGGTTTGAGGTCAAATGAATGAAGTCACATCAAAAATGATGTCATTGAAAGCCAATAATAAACAAAGTGGCTATTCTTACGATGAGTTGTAAGAATAATTTCCGATTACGCATGCGCAGTTGCTACTTTTACAACCAGGAGTACTATTTTTACGACCATGAGTAACAATAATTTCCGGTTAGGGTTAGGATTAGGGTTTAGAGTTAGGGTTACCCCTACTACACGCGCAGTTGCTTTATTTACTTTACTGCGCATGAATTCGCCGATGTCATAAGAATAGTTTATAGATAATTGTTACGACTAGTCGTAAGAATAGCCACGGCCAATAATAAACGTATTTTCAAAATCGTCACAGCCCTGCGAATAAGGTGTCTGTGTATGTTATTCGCCGGGCTGCCCTGCGAATAATCACTTCGAAAAACAAAAGCACAAATTACAAATGTTCTTTTAAATATAGTTTGTGGTACAAGCTTGGAGATCCGTTTGATTTTGCTTTTAGTTTTATGCATCAGCTATGCAATTCAATTGTGTTTTGATCAGATTATGCAAGAAATACATTAGGCCTACAGTAAGTTAGATTTGAACTTACAGCAAAAGTTGGAATTTATTACTAGCCTTTATAAAATTATAGTGCCTATATACACTATATTGTAATTAGGTTGCAAATGAAATTTGTACATGCATCATAGATTGCTGTAATATTCCAGTATATACAGATCGACTGCAACTATTTTAATTTAAGAGTCGAGCGCTATCGCTGTATTGCTGCGACGTTTTGGACGAGAAACGTAAATACTACCCATCTACTTGCTGGTGCTACAGTAGGCCAACACTACACTACATCATATTTAATTTCATAAGTTCGTGGAACTACTACGAGTCAAACTTTGATTTCACCTCGTAATGTAGCACAACGTAATCTAACGCAGGCTACCTTTGGAAACTTGTGACTTCACTTTCATGGGTCTTACTATAAATCACCGGAATATCTTCATTTAAACAAAATAGAAACATCCATTTAGCGCATAAATACATCAACTTGACCGAGGAATTGAGCGAATTTGTTTGTTTTTTCTACGTAGGAGAATCTGGGTGCACAGCGGTAAGTTTGGCTTTACTCTATCATTCGTGGTATGATATCGGTATTATTATGTAACTGTGGTTCTGGATAACAGATCTAGCATTAGCAAGTAGGCCTACAGTAACTGTGTGAATGATTGTGGCCTACAGTACGTCGAAGAAAAGCAACCGCCGACCTACTACAGAAAAGCCATTGGGATACTGCCAGGACACGAAATATTGTCATTATCATGATGTCGTTGGCAGGAAGACGAGTGTGCTCTCAATTGGTAAGCAAGCTTACCCATGTAACTTTCTAAAGTTCTTAATTAAGGGTTTTGGCTAGGCCCAGCCTGCAAAACATTAGCTATATATGATAGGATACATATCACACATACTGTAGCCTGTATGCCTAGGCCTGCACTACACATATTTTCATTGCTTGTCAGATTTTGCGAAGGTTGCCTATGTATACAGTACGTACGACATGTTATTGTTTGCCATACACTGTTCGCAAGTCAGTCAGTTAACATGTAAGTGATGTGGTAGAAATTGTCTGACAGGTAAAGCTTGCACTTGTTGTAGACTTTTCCAAGCCAGTCCAAGTCCAATGCAGGTTGAATCTATTCTTAGGCTAGTCTGAGCCCAGTGCTCATTGAGTCCAAGTCTGGGCCGTGTCCAGGCTCTGAACTATACACACTACCTCAAGTTCCCCTTGTAGCGTTGTATTGTTTCCATCAGTAGTTCATACTGTATGTCAGTTTTGCCAATATAGGTATACACAAAGATTCTATATAAATTTTCCACCCACTTTAGTTTATATATACCAAAGAATCTTGTAGCAGAAACCAATTAAAGAATTGGCTTCACTGAGATTTAGCCCTAAAGAGGAAGATGTCTCAGTATATTTGGAGGTAAATTTGTAAGATTACATTCACAAAGGACTTAAAATAATGATCAAAGAGTGAACTGAAACAAATATATGCCATCTTCGAATGGAAAAAATTGATGGACTAGCCTGGACTCAGTCTCAAGTACTACAGTACTCACTGCTTTTTCTTTCATTTAACAAATCCCAAATCTTAATTATTGTGCCAAAATTACTTGGAAGTTGAAGCCACTTGGAAGAAGGCTAGCCAAGGCCTAGGCTAGATACCTGGCTAAATTGGACCTACTTTTTCACTGAAACTCCAATAGGCTACATATTTATGTAATTATGCAGACTTCAAAACCAAGGTATTTTGCAGGGATCAGTTTTGGAGTTGTGTGGTATTTTGAGTTTGTTACCAACATAGCACAAGTTTAGGCCTAAAGTTTAGACATACAGTGAATTTAGTGAAATAAGAAAAAACATCACCAAAATTTGCTGTTACTCACTGCCAATAGCAGTTGATTTGTGGTTGACTGGAAATGTGCAGTTAGGAAAAATCATTTAGGTCCAGATCAAACTTTGATGGTATGGAACGAATCAGTTATAGATGATTACAGAATACCCTGGAATAAAAAAAAGGACTTGAGAGATGTTTGGTTGCTAAGATTAGTTTCAATGATAATTAATATCTAATTAGGTTTGTAGGTCAAGCTATATGTGGTTAATTTCTCTGACTTGTGTGTATCTAGCACATTTGCTCAAAACTGTAATTATTTGAAGAAAACAAATTGGTTACAGTAAATCATGATCTTCCAGTGATAGAAGAGTGGTGCATGTTCAGGTTGTATGTCATATTTCATTATTTGATCAAAGCTGATCAAACATTAACATGATATTCAAGATTTAATATCAAACCAGTAAATTCCTCCCTTTTTAGTCTCCTTCCCCATCACATCCAACCCATCCCATCCATCTTTAATTGGTATTCATTCTTCCTCATTTGACAGGCTAGGCAGTTAAGGAACTTCCATGGCTCACCAGCTGTTGCATCTGAACAGCTTGTTGTGGTAAGCACTTGCAGACTATATTTTGCTTTGTGACAATAATCCTGGAGCAAGATTACTTACTAATTAAATTAATTTAATAAAACCTTTTATCACCATAGTTCTGGAGAATAGTTTAATTGTTTGTTTTGTGAATGATAGTAGGGATAAAACAGATTTGGACTGGAGAAATCACAATATACAGGTGACTTGAAATAGATATTTGAATGTCTGTCCATACAGTATTATAGCATGATGTGGTAAATGTGAAAGTATGTGCTCACTCACTCTACTTAGCAGGATATACAGGAGCAGCAAATGAGGTGGACAAATAAAGAGCAGTATGCCTTATGCAGATGATTTAAGATCTGTTGGTAAAGCTGTTGTGCTGTTACCAGTATAGACAATGTTGTGTATACATGGTAACTACTGTAGTTGTTTCTTTGTCTTTGTATAGTATCCAAGGTACAGTACAAGTTTAACTTTTAGTTAGAATTGAAGATGAAAGAGCCATTGGTGTGAGAATGAAGTATTCAGCTTCTAAGGTATCAGTTGGTCATATTTGATTGCCTAGAATTGTTCAGTTTTACATCAGCAGTGAAAATATATTGAAGATTTGGC
The DNA here is from genome assembly GCA_020650975.1 of Apostichopus californicus. Lineage (NCBI taxonomy): Eukaryota > Metazoa > Echinodermata > Holothuroidea > Aspidochirotida > Stichopodidae > Apostichopus > Apostichopus californicus. The sequence goes on along the minus strand of JAIPMN010002813.1, from coordinate 13,696 downwards.
CATTTTATGTCATTTATTCTCTGTTGCTCTTTTCTTTTCAGCATAAAGACACACCAGAGAACAATCCCAACACACCTTTTGAATTTTCAAAGGAGAACATGAAGGTAAAGAAAGCATTTTTGCATTAATTCAAATAGAATCTTACTAAACGTTAAATTGACAAGTTTCGATTATTAATATTATTGACATGCATACATCATTCTTGATGTAAATAGAGTCTTGCCCTTCTAGTACAGTACTTGTGGTATGCCATGCGACCAACTCTTAAGTAGCTGGTTGTATTTGATGTGTAAGACCAACCATCAAATATTTGTAAAAAGTGGAAAAGATCAATTTTTAACGTTGGACCAAATGTGTACTAATCTCTTAAGAAATTCAGATATATTTTTGAAACAAAAATCAAGACTTTGACTAATCCTATGGTACTTTTGTGCAGACATACTAAGCCCAGCATACTTTGCATAAGAATTGAGGCTGAAACAATTCTTGTTTAATATTAACTGTTTTTTTTTAAGGTAATGACACCACTTGGAAAAGGAAACGTTAAGTTCACCACAAGTGTGTTTTATTAGTTTTAAACACTGGTGAACTTGGTGAGAAATGGAGTCATGTTACAAAATGCAGTCGGATCCTTGCTTAAAAAGTTTTCGAAATTGTCGCATGCCATTTTCTACTTGTTTCTGAAAGGCTTTGTTCCATTCTTCATCTTCTCTCTATTCAGAGGGTGAAGGATATCATCGCTATTTACCCGATCGGTCACGAAGCTGCAGCGGTGATCCCCGTTCTTGATCTGGCTCAGAGACAAGAAGGCTGGGTCTCTCTCACTGCCATGAACAAAGTGGCAGAGATTCTGCAGATGCCAAATATGAGGGTCTACGAAGTGGCGACTTTTTACACAATGTTTAACAGGTACGATGGTTGACTAAATGTTGCTCGTTTGAATATACATTGAAGCTTACAGGTTGGTGTTACAGGGCTGCTATCTGAGAATTTGTTGGTCCGGGGTTGGGGGAGGAGGGGGTGAAATATCTGACAAATATTATCCAGTTGTACTCACTTAGCATAATAGGTGGGATGCCTTAGATTTTCGTCAAAAACTAAAAATGTAGTCAATCAAGAGTGACCATTTATTATGCTGAACAATCAACTGTTTTACATAGCTTAATGTGAAAAGCCAATCTTCTGTTGGGACATCAAGCAATATTCCCAAATCTACCAAATTGTTTGTCAGATCTGTTTTTTTTTTAGTGTTAGTGCTAGGTTGGCTAGTCATGACTCTTCGTTCTAACTTCTGCAGTGCTGTTTCTGTGAGAGATACCAAAAGGGCTGGTCATTGATCTCATCTAGGTTAGTTTCAGGGTGTCAAGTATGAATGTGTGTAGATCCCAGAACACTAAAAAGTCAAAGCCGTTGGATGCTAACGTTTGGCCTACTGCATGCCTCAATGCCCTGCTTTGTGTGCATAATTCAGTTTACATCCCACATAGTTGATGAATAGTCAGTTTGTATAAACCAATCACAATCTGTGATGGGCTGTCTATTTCCTCAATTTGTCAGAGGAATTAATATCCAATTCAGAGTAGCAGTGATGTTGACATTTATTAGTGGATATTTCACTTCTCAGGTGGACTTTTCAAAAAAAAAGCACAATTAACATATTTTGGAGAAGTTACAGATGGTTGAGTTTACTAATAAGCCATGAGGGAAAGGAACTGGCTTCTTAATTTTTGTGTGATGAAAATGAAAGGGGGTGAGGAGTGGGACTGTGGGGAGTAGTGTTAGTGATGAGAGGATGGAAAAAAGAAGATGATATTTTGCTGTTCTGGTATACATGTGATTTAAATGGTTAAAATGAATACAAGTTTAGTAATGTCCAGAAAGTGATATGTGATAATTTATTTTCTTCTCTGATACATTTACCTTTCCAGGGAACCGGTCGGTAAATATCACGTTCAGATATGTACAACTACCCCCTGCATGCTGCGAGGGTCAGACGGCATTAAGGACACACTCATCAGGAAATTAGGTTCGTCAATTTGCACAGTAACTATTCTTTTTGATGTATTTTGTAATACAAAACGAATCACAAGGAAAAATGTTTGTGTTTGTATTTCTGAGTGTGATGTGCTTGGCTTGTAAAAATGAGAACTACAAGCTCCATGGTTGACCTTCATACTTGATACTGTAGACCTAGGTCCACAAATAGGGTGTAGAAAAGGGAGTTTCACATAGTAGGCTATCTATTTTGTGAATATATATGGCAGATTTATTACAATCTGGTGGGGTCACATTCAATAATTCAAAGATTAGCCGAACTGATCGTGTGATCTAATCAAAAAAATATGTTATTTATTTCAGTTTACAGGTGAAAAGCATGAATGGAGATTAATAATTGAGATGCAGCTTCTGCCTATTACACAGAATATTAAGCAAGCATGTCTTTTATTTATTTTCTAGGTTTTCTTTGGAAACAAATCTGACATTTCTGATCTGTTCATATTTCAGGAATTAAAGTAGGTGAGACCACCAAAGATAAATTGTTCACATTATCGGAGGTGGAGTGTTTAGGTGCCTGCGTCAATGCTCCCATGGTACAGATCAACGACTTCTACTATGAGGACCTGGAGGTCAAGGACATGGAAGAGATTTTAGATGACTTAAAAGCTGGCAAAAAGCCAAAACCAGGCCCAAGGTAATCCAGAATCACTGTTAGATAGTTTATGACTTTGTAAAAGCTGGTAAGGAAAAAGAACCCAAACCAGGCCCAAGGTAACCAAAAGTAACCAAGAATCACAATTTGATAGTTTATGACTTAAAGGTGGCACAAAAAAAACCCACCAAAACCAGACCCAAGGTAACCAAAACTAAACTAGAAATGACAATTAGTATTATCTGCAGTTTTTAGGATTGGTTAGTGTATACTATACATATCAAGAGGGATATGCAATAGATTTCAATACTTCAGTTGATGGGTTAGATTACTTTGGCCTCATATTTATTACTTTTGCATGAAACAAATTTGTGTTCAAATTAAGTATGTAAATGAAAAATCTTGTGATATTTACAATTTATTAAGGTAGTCTTTATTTTTCCTTCAGATCATTCAATGTAGTATTACAACTGTCAGTTTTCTTTGAATGTCTACTATGTTCCCAACAGGTTTCTTCATGTTTTTTCTTTTTTTGGTATTGAGCTTTTTCCTTGATACTCTCTTTCATAGTTCATGTTGAAGTATTATACATTTTATACCATGTTGATAAACGAGGTCGTAATTAAAATGAATCTCGTTTTCTTTCTAAGGAATGGACGTTTCGCTTCGGAACCGCTAGGTGGACTGACGTCATTAACAGAAGCACCGAAACCTCCAGAGTTTGGTGTCCGAGATGACTTGTGATGAACCATGTAGTATCAGTAGAGCTGTATTATGAGAGGTTACTTGCGACAAACCTTTTGGAAGTGCAGATGTTATTTATACCATTTTCATGGTAGAAGAAACTTTTTGAAATATATCTGGATTGGAATTGATTTAATTAGAATCCTAATCGAGAGTTGGTTATCTTTGTGGACATTTATTTTATTTCCAGAGGTGTTTTGCAGTTTCCTGGGTTTTCTTCGCATTGATGAAGACCACCTAAGTTTCACATATATGGAAGGAAAGATAATGACATAGGGTTGTAACCAGTCATTTCAATTATTGAAGCTGTTCTCACTTCCAGTAATATATCTCTTAGAGGAAGAATTGCATAATAACAGACAAGTGCATGTCTTAAACACAGAGAGATAATGGTATAGATTGGATTATCTGTGCACACAGGTGTGATGTGTTTTGTGTGTGTGTCACATATACCTCTATACATGTTGGCTGTGGGCACTCTATACATTTAGGACTAATACAAGTGGCATGTTCTAAAATGTTGAATGATGGTATCATCTCTCCACCAGTTTGAAAGAAACCCTGGTCCTATGGTTGCATGTTGCAAGAAATTCTCTGACTTGAAATAAAAGTACCAATTCTTTAACAATTTTGTGTCTTGTGTTGTATGTTTTAAAGACTTGACTCCTCACCAAAACTTGTTCTGACCAAAGTTAATATTTTAATAGTGTGTGACATAGTACTCTATACTCCTTGCACTAGCTAACTCTGTACAGGGCAGGGTACATCTGACACTGAATCAAGCACAAAAAAAAATTAGGTACTAAAAAACTCATTTTATTTATCAAAACGGCTCCATAGGTGAGGTAGAGACGACTTTTCCAATTGATATGTCTTTACACATAACAAGAAAAATGAAGACAGCAACATTAATGTGCATGACTATTACATAACATGACATGAGCTGGGGAATGAGGACATGTTTTTACCACTGTTGCAATCGACTCCCAGAAATGGAATCTGGAAAAATATCACTTTGGCAGAAATTTGAGTAATCAAGATTGCATGCAGCCTAAAGAATTTATGATAATGTACCTGGAATTGTATCTATTAAATTAAGTCAACCAACATTGGGAACAATGCATTAGAAAACTTCAACTGCATTTTATTGTCAGACTCAAAGGTATTGGATAGGAAAAAATAACTCGCTCGTAGAGTAGTCAAACTCTCATAACCACACAGAAATTATGAGACTAAGAGGTAACCAGTTATCTGTGACAAGACATGGTTAAAGAAACACATAATTACAAACCTATGATAAATGTAGCTCAAAGCCTGTCATTTAGTTAATCACAGTGGTAATAGTATCAATAATAATAAACAAAAATGGAGAAGGGTTTGAAAAGTCATTTTTGGTTCCATGGATAACCTATGTCTTTTTCAAAATGGCTTCCATCATTTTGGGTTGAGCTATGGACCATCACTTGTCTCACTTTTGATTCACATGAGAACACCTTATATCACAAATATCTCAGACAACACTACATCTCAGACAAAGCCATCACTACATCTCAGACAAAGCCATCACTACATCTCGTCGAGTGTGAGCTCAGTGGTTAACGCCGGTGCATTCCAATCATAAGGTCCCGAATTCGAGTCACTCCAAGATTAATGTATGTCGTCCAGTTACAGAGTTGTTGACAATAGACAATTCATAATCATGGACGTTAAATATGAATGTAAGAGACTGACTTCTGTCAGCTTGCGGCTTTGATAAGCCAATGAGGCTTCTTCGCGAGTTCCTGCTTGCAGGAGGATCTAAAATACATACATACTACATTTTAGACAAAAACATCACTACATCTCAGACAAAGACATCACCACATCTCAGAAAAAGTTAAAGACATTTCAAAAATAAACCCTGGGTATCAAACTATCATATCATAATTTTTGTGAGTTTTTAGGAAACGAGTGGTTTTAACAAAGTCTCAGGAGTCACCGGCAAAGGAAGAGCATGTGAAAATACAGGACCAAAGCACCAATAAATGACGGTGAAAGTTGTATGCATTATTCATGATCCTGACTCCACTGCCTAATCCCAAGTAGGTGCACATAACTTCCAGGTAACCATGCAACAGTCCATTTGATTTCTAAATAGGTCCTGGCAGGTCATTCTGTATCCTCCTGATACAGTAATTCTCTCATTCCTAACTCGGTCCTAAACTTGTCGGTGGTTTCATTGCGTTCATATCCGGGTACTTTTCTTGAAACTTTTTGATCAATTCCGGTTCCACCAGATGGACGCCATCTAGCTGGTTTCCCAAAGTGACCCTGGGGAGAAGGAAACAAAAAATTCCAAATGGATGAATAAATGAACGTCACTTTTATCATCCGTGACAGAATAACATTTCAATAGTCTGATCCAATAAACTGCAATTACCAGAAGAGTTCTGTCCACCCAAAACTGTCCACAAAAGATTTTATAATTTCATTAGTAGCACCACCATTTAAACATAATTCACTCATAGGGTCTTGTTCCATTTGATCCAGTTTCCTGTGACTAAGATACCAAAATCCTTCAGCTGTTTAAATTACATGATGTACCAACACCAGGGGCACAGCCACCATTTTTGTACTGTGGGCCGGGGGGGGGGGGTTATGTGGTTATGTCGTAGAGGGTATAGAAGAACCCTACCCATTGAGAAATTTAGGTAAAATGGAGTATGCTTAGATGCAAACATGGTGCTATATCTTGCAACTTATGAATCAATGTTGATGAATTATTAATTGTTTTGTCACATTGCAATATATTTATGTAGAAAAAAGACTTTCCTTATATTCTGTCTTTTAGTTAGGGGTACATTTAACCCCCTCCCCCCCTCCCATAATAATTTTATTCTGGGAATATATATATGTATATTGAGAATATCAAGTTAAAGTTCCCATCTAAGTGTTCAAAAGCATTCATGGTGACATTAACTAGCCAAGGCAGTCTTCCCTGCATCATCAAGCAATTCTTCTCGGTGCTTCAATTCATACTCTCTATATTTTAAAAGCTACGATTGTTAGCTGCATTAACACCAGCTGTATCATGTGGCCAGTGAGCATCTGCAGGAAATATCCAGCTATAATGGTTTACCCTTGAGTATATAAAACTCCTTTAAACGAACAAAATGGGCAAAAACATATCTTTCTTTCTCACCAATTTGGTTGAACATTGTGCATTCTGCCAAAGAATTCTATCTTTCTCGTTCCCGGTGACAGCCTCTCGATCAATCCATAGATTTCGTCGGGTTTATGACTGGTTTGTCTGACTTCAGCAACAATGACATCACAGTCCAAGCCTTTGTTGTACCCCTCTGGGTTACCCTTTATGCCAACCTAAGGCAAGAAGAAATGAATGCTGATTATTTTCCAAAGAAAGTTTTGGGGTTTCTTGGGGGAGTAACGGGGGGGGGGGATAGGGAAGGGGATAGGAAATAAGATGGGAACAAAGTGTGAAATAAAATCAGGCAAAACCAGCATGGCAATGTCCAGTTGTATGATTAAGTTTACATGAGAAATCATTTGGATAAATCCAGATATTGATCGCTGCAAGCAGGATGATGTTAATCATTACCAGGCAGTGCTCCTTGCCGTGGTTCAACCAATGTCCTGTCCTCCCGGTTCGGATCAATCTTTGAAGTTGGTTTGTCTTGACCCAGATGAGTTCCTCTACTTGTTTGTACCCCCACAACCTCAAACACTCTCTCCCAAGTTCCATGGCTCTGGAAAAAAACAAATGGAGCACAGGTATTAAACAAACTACCAGATCCATTAGAGGAGGGATTCTGAAAAGGTGACCCACAGGCCGAATTCAGCCCATGAAACACTTCCATGCACCTCACGATACTATATATTGTTCCACCACTTGGATATGGGGGCCTTAGGCTTGGACACCCTACCAGCATACACTTTATATTGTCCAATCTAGCTAAAGTGAGATTTGTTATTCCGTCTGGCAATTTACTCCACTCGATCTATTCTCTGGCCTACATAGGAATATCAATATGCTTCAGGGTAATGAGGTTTAGCATGGTACAAGAGCTCCATTACTATGTGATGCGTGGTAGTCTGCCACAGACTTACTTTGTTTTCTCTCTAATATTTGAACACTATTCGCAAACTAGGTTTTAATTTAATTTAATGACGCAATAACCAGTTCCTACTTCAAACTACTCTCAAAAACAGTTTGGTAGAATTGGAATGATTGTTCCAGAGATTCCTCCAGGAATGCAAAATAGAGGGAGGGTAGAGGATGAAATTGGTCATCCATAATCGCACATAGAATTTTGAGATTTTTCGGTCATGTAGCAAGACTCCAGGTGGACGCTCCAGCAAAGGTTGCTTTAAGAGAAGCATAAACCAGTAGGAAGGCCTGTGACTACCTTGCTTGGAAAAATAAAGTCGCAATTTAAGGACGTTAAAATCAACAATTTCGAGGAAGCAATAAACCTTGCGCAAGATTGTGATACGTGGCGGAGGTTAATCACTGAGCATGTCGGATAGACGAGACTCAACTTACTACTACTACTAGAGGATGAAATTCCAATACCATTGACATTCAAATTGCTCATTTTGCTTGCCCTCTACATTGTTATTCCATAATATATGATTCAAGGCTACTAGAACAGCTATATAATTGTGTAAAAAATAACTTTTTACCTGCCAGTGACCCAGAGAAAGAGAAATCCATCGTCTTGTATGCTCGGTATGCCTAGTTTCCTCATCTCGTCGTCCTGCATGGTACCGTAGGGTAACTCCATGTGAATGTCCCAGGGTGGATCGGCCATGATCACAGCATATTTACCTAGCACTGATTTATCCAAGTACCTGATATCACACTGGATCCACTAAAAGTTTAATGTATATGAAAAAGAAATCAAACTTCAGACAGATATTTTAGAAAATTTGAGGGATTTAGGTTATTTCAGTATAACCAAACTACTTTACTTTACTCTTTTTTTACCTGGAACACTTAATGGCCCATATGGTTATGTTGAACTTGAATGTAATGTAAAGATCTCTATGGACATAGCGTCCTTAGAAAGGAGCTTCTTTGGTGTGTTATGATAATTTTTAGTAGTTGAGCCAAGTTTGTTGAGAATTACTTTAAGATAAATTATTAAAGATTACCATTAGCCCAATATAATGATACCCCTCATAGATATATTCACCAAATAATTGTTACTTGAGGAGAGTAACTAATGAGTTTCTAACTAATGACTAATGAGGATATAATGAGGATAAATGAGGATAAATGAGAACTAATGAGGACTAATGAGGATAAAAAACTAATGAGGATATTTAACATTTTTTCGCCCAGTCTCCTCCTTCTTTATTCGGAATGAAACTTGACTAGTCAGGCTCAAGAAATGTATTTTTGTGAATTTCAGTGTGAAATAGTGCCAAACGTTTTACTAAGCTTTTACTTTATCATGTCAATATATATATCATTTCCTGGCAAAAGTATTTTATTAACTGAATTTGACAAATGGGTGTGGGGGGTTGTAACCATTCAGTTACCTGTGCCGGTAGCATGGTTAACTTGCTATCTCTCCTTTCGGTCGTTTTAGCTGGAGATGCAACAGTCTTCTCCACTGGAGTGGTAGAGTTCTCAACTTCATAATGAACATACTGAAAGAGAAAAACAGGGGAAAGGCGATGATTTACTGTAGCTTTTATTAAAAGTGATTTCTTCTCTTGTGTGTGGCTAGTCTCCACAGTATCTTGCAGACTTTGTGTACCATCAAGTAGAGCACCCCATGAACTGAAATATTGTTTAGGTTTGGCAATGACAGTTCAATAACTTATTAAACAAATGAAGCAGATAAATGCTTTGTAATTCAGGTTAAACCAAAGAAGAAGCCAACGGAAGGTACTTGTTAGAACTCTATACCAAACCACTATAACCTCTGAAAATATCATTACATAATGTAGTAATCCATTACCTTACAGGTGTCCATATGAAAGCAGGTGTTCAGGAAGGAGCAATCACCCAATGATTCTGAAATGTCAAAACGATAAATAAATAAGCAACAATTTGAAAACATCTTCTGCAATTTACCTAGATGTGACATAAGAGATTATTGTATGTCTTTCAAACAAAATGACCACAAGCGATGGTCAGACCAACTACCTCTAGATGATAGATTTTAATTTTAATATAATTAAATGTTGGTTTTATTAGACAAATTCCAGAAATGAAATTCTCCAAAATAAAGCTCCTTGTTTATTGTTTAAAGATCATGTCATCATAGATGGACACATTCCAGTGCAAGTAAAAACAACCAAATTCACTTTAATTTCTGACCAAGAATGTTATGTGTATGGAACATGCTGGATCGTTAACACATACATGACCCTAGTTTTGACCGGACATTCTTGCAAATCGTAAATATTATTGTAGTTAGTTTCGTTTCACTTACCATCTGTGTGGTCTTTGATAATTCTCTTGAAATGGAGCTGAAACAAAAAAAAACAAAGAAACAAAACTGGTCAACTTATCACTACACACTTCACTTTTGATTCTTACTAAGCAATGACAAAGTTTCCTGTTTTAAATAAAATCCAACAATTGATACTTTTCACTTCAACTGTAAGGTATGACTTGCAGGGGAAGAGACAGGGTGAGGAGGGATGGGGAGGGGGAGGGGGAGGGGGGCATTATAAAGGGCTAAATTAAAGTAGCAACTTTTCATTACCTTATCACAGGAGAGCTTAACTTTACTACATTCTTCTCTTGTTCCTCTGGAACAAAATTCCCTCACAGATCCTTCAAAAATATAAAAGAACGGAAAACAAAATTGGAAAGTTTGACAATTTGAAAGCACATATAAAATGGGTGTCATAACCCACTGTTCCACATGAAAAGAAGCTGTATTATAGTTATTACGTTTATAAAAATTAAACTAAGACACCCCCCTAGATTTCTCCCATGAGTGTGTGATTATTGGACTTTTGATTCCATCCTCAATATTTTGTTGCCCATGCAGTCACTTTTCAGACTAGTATCTTTACACATCACATGCAAATAGCAATTTGAAAAATATTCATCAACTTTTGCTTCAGTCATTCTTTGAATGAAAATTGAGTATCAGTGTATAAATTTGTTAACAGGCTTGCAATATCATGTATTAGCATCAAATAAAAAATTCATCAGCATTTAATTCATAAAGCTGCTTTTAATCCACTTCATAGCTGACATATAATTTCTCACCTTCCTTGGACTTGAATTTCTCGGCCAACGACTGTTCCTTGACCGTTGGGACACTCAGCAGGTCAAACAGCTCCTTGCCCATTTCTTTACTCTGGAAGTGGAGATAGAGAGAGTAATAGATAATTTTGACTATTTTGTACACATTTACCAACAGCAAACATTGCAATGATTTGCAATTATGATTAACAATAACCAGAAATAATGAAATATTCTTTGAAAGTGTGAGATTCTTCCACTGGTCAGACAGGATTGGTCTGTAAATGTCATTAGCATAAAGTTTGTAAAATGATTACAAATTATTAATAAAACTTATAAATTTTTTGTATGATGGTAACATTGTATGCTGTACTAAATGTACTAAACTATGCGGCCCAAACTCACGCACACATACTTTGCACTAACCAATGACTTGATCATTTTGAAATATGAATATAAATAGTTTTTTTTTGGGGGGGGGGGGTTGACTTTTGGTATCTTCACAATTCAAATAATGGATATATTTCATTGAGTGTAATGACAGACACAAAAAGACCTGTCTTGAGCATGGAAAGTATTTGTTACATTATTGTATTTGGTAAATATCACAGCCAGGTTGGTTACCAAGGACAATTATGTCACTAAGCAACCTTTTTAAACCTACGTAAATTTATGGTAGTGACAATGAGAATACATTATACTTGATCCCATATATCCCGGGCACCGTAATTGACCCTACGCCCTGGGGCTGTGGCCACCCTTACCACCCTCTTGTCAGGCTGGAGTGGTAGCATGTCATACAATTCTGTTGATGGAACAGTACCATTACATCCTTTTACATTTGCTGTGTCTTTAAAATAAGATATCCATAAAATTGATTATTAATACAATGTTAATATGCAGTTATGTCTACAAGACTGTGGCATTCACTTACCATATTCCTTGCATAAAAACATTGATGTTTTGAAAGTAAAATGTATATTTAAATTAATTTGTTACATTTATACCATGTCACTTTACATAACAGTAATTTTAGAGTAAAGAGCTCTTAAACATTTCAATATTTTTTAATAGCAGCAGTAAATTGATTCGTTGTTGATTGGAGACACATTCACAGACCCAAGAAAGGGAAATGTCCTTTGGATGCTATCCTTAAAAGAATGAATTTTGTTCATAGTTTTACCTCTTGTTCTTTAAATGTTGTTGATAAAAGCAGGCTCTCAACACTGTCCTCTTCTGCCTTGGGCTTCACCTTAGATGAGGTCATCTGTGCCTTAGCAAGAGGGACATTCTCATCTCTGCTGGGGGAGCTTAGATCAAGAAGAGAAGTTACGGTTGGAATAGATGACAGTAAGTACGACATCCTTAAAGTAAAAAACTACTTAATATCAATAATAAATATGTCAAAATGACTCTTCATTTTTATCACAGGTAATGACACAGTCTTGAAAGCCTTACGATACAAATTCTTCTAGCAAAACTGTAAGAAAAATCAATTACATGGATATCTATGTGGGGACAGTTTTGCTTACGCTTCAGTTCCGATACCCAGGTTTGGCACACTTTTTGATTTCGATATGGACTGATGTCTAGTAAAATCCTGAGATAACAGGTCTATTGGTGCGTCTCATTCATTAGGCCTGAGCAATCATCCATATAAATAAATAAAACAATATATAAATCAATCAATCAATACATCAATCAATAAATGCATACATAAATCAATCAATCTACATATATATATAAATTAATAAATACATACATATATCAATCAATCAAGCATTAACGGTTATTTACAAAAAACTTACTCCTCCCGCTTTCTCTTGAGAGAATGAGAACTCTGTCCGGTCTTTGACGGACCTGTCAATCCAGATATCTGAAATATTTCAGAAAAGACAAAAGAAAATGCAACTCTCTGTCAGTCATTGTTCAATGTTTCATAAAATAAATAATTGATTAGAAAGATTTGACATCTCTAGATAAGGCCATGGACTAGATGACTCACTCCTTATAGTAAATAAGTTGAAACTCTCTTTCATTTTATACCGTACAAATGAATTATCTACAGAAGAAAATCATATCCTTAAAAATTCACATTTTGATGAAGCCCCTTGAATTACAGCTGAGACAAGTCATTCTAATTATCTCAGATTTCAAGAAAAATTAAACGATAATATTTTACAGAAAAGTGAAAGAATTTGAAGAAAATAAGCCATGATGACATCACTGGCTATCTACTCTCATCTGTTTATTTTGGAGATATAAATGATTTATCCCTCAAGAGCAAGTTAGCTCCAAAAAACCAATACCTGGGGTTCAGATCATTAAACATCAATTCTGAACCTTTCAGAGTCGATGGGAACACGACCTCAAGAATGTGAAAACGTTTAGTCTGAATGTGAACTTTGAGGATGATGATGATGCCTTCCCTGTAAGTGTCACATGATCATGCATCACTGGAATACTCCTTTAACAATCACATACAATTCATTATATTGCAAGAACTTGTGCATCATAAATGAGTCCAGAGAGATATGACTCATTCCCCTGGAAGGAAACATGATGCATTGTTGATGTAGGGGTCTCTGGTGAACTGCTCATAATATCTTAATAATGGCAGATGTATCTTGACCCCAAATTTATTAATATTTTTCTAATTATGACAGATGCATTAAAATTTCATCCTGAAAGTTGAAGGGCATCTGGAACCATATCCTGAATTCAACGAATCATCTTTGAAATAATTCGGGATTTGGAAAAGTTCATAGTTCATACTTGCACAAAAACGAGTGATCTTCTCGCAGGCGTATTAAAAAAATAGCCATTTTGCCACACGTTAAAGTGGCCATGACACGAAAATTTCAAAGTCCTATATTTTTGGGATCCATCAAAGAATGTTCTCTAGAACATGTATCAACCAATCTGCCAGTTTAAAACTTGATTTTTCAAGTCGAAAATTGAGAATTAATTTACCCTTTTCGGCGTTTGAAACTTTGTTTACTCGAAAATTTTCCGATTCGCATGACGTCATGTGACGTCACGTTTTGAACACATTTGTTGTCGCTGCTTACGATCCTCCGAACATACCA
>JAIPMN010002811.1:12304-22786 GCA_020650975.1 Apostichopus californicus | reverse complement strand
AGTACCGTTAACTCTTTGGGTTCCCAGTTTGCTTGTCAACAGACTTCTACAGTCCAAACGAAGGGGAACTCTATAGGTCCGCAATTCCCTTGATCTTTTTATCTCTGATTTCCCAAATTATCCTTCTTACAGTTCAAACTTTTGAGTTGAAGTTGAACCTAGTTGCTTGTAAATTATATATACTGTATTGAGAAAAGTATCTCTTTAGGTTCGCATTTTCCTTGCATCAATAATTGAGTATATATATGATTACATTTTTCTGATGTGAATAGAATTATTCCACAAAATAATTATCAATATTCTTTTGCATGATTTGAGCTCAAACATTGCACCATTTTGCATCTAGAGGCCTTAAAATTCCATTTTTTCGCCAAAGGGGAGGGGGACACCCCCTCCATTTAGACCCCTCCCCCATGTCAGTCTCCAGCAAAACACCCCCCATGAACAAATCCTGGCTACGCGCCTGTATGTTATAAATATTTAAGTCATACTTAAACCATTTTGCATTTCAGCCCTTCTTCGAAAGCAAAAATTGTCCACCCCTCCCCTTAGACCCACCCCCAGGACGGCGATCATTCATGCCTGGCGCCCCCCCAATTGGAAAAACCTGGATACGCCCCTGTTTATATTTCAAAGGGAAATATAACACTTTTAGTAATAGCCAGGTATTGACATGAAAAATATGGTGTGGCCATTCTACTCCTATTAAATAACAAACTGCAAACAGTCATATCTCGGTAACTGAACATGCTATAATTGAAGATGGAAATAGTGCTACCGATATCTACAAAAATCGGTTTGAACATGAAAAATACATATTTACAAATGTTGAAATTGTCGTGCGGTTGATGATTGAAATGACGAATGAATAGGTTGACTGCGTCCAATTGATTGTCGAGATCGTGTTGACAGGCCTTGAGTTGTTCAGTAGTGAGTATTGGCAACAGCTGCCTACTTTCCTGGAACTTAACAAAGGAGGCTGTAGGAATAGTAATAAAGGCAACAATAATGCGTGGGTGCTCTCGTTGAACAACGTCCTTAAAATGTTGGAGACGTGAGATTAGCCAAGGAGCAGTAACTGGAGATCGACGGAGAACTCTGTGACCTGAAGAATTGCTGGCGAATTCCGTAAGGTTGTTAAATGCCTGCAGCACAGCGAAGAATGACACAGTCGTTGGTAGGATAGTGACGTAGCTTATTTATGGTATACCGAAGCAAGTCTGCAACAGTGGCTCCTCTTCTAATTACAAAGTCTATGCTAAGTACAGGTCCTTCAGGCCTACGATAGCGATCGAAAGAATATGCCGTTGAATCAGTTACAAACAGAAAATTAATGCGTGGTGATCCACTACGAGACATGTGTACTGGAAAACGAACAAGGAGACTTATCTATGAAAAGTTTATAATGAAGACAAATAATACACCAACCGCGATTGCTCTGCAACTGTAAAAGGCTAAGTCAATGTAGACCGTAAGGATAGGCTGTCGCGAGTAAAAAACGAAATGACATGCCAACAGGTCTAGGCTAGTTGCCTGATAATGCTATAACTATAAGGGTGTTGTAAAACACACACCTCTGATCTAATAATTCGGATCAGTCCGTCTAGTAATATTAAATGAAAAGTGGTCGGTCCTCCAGTACACGAAAATACACACAGTACACCATCGCTCAGTCCAAGCTTAGATCGGTGGCGTGAGAATCTTTACTCCAAGCCGTGGTTGGAACTTCCAGAAGGTGGCGCGAAGTAGTAGTAGACTATAGGGCGCCTAGGCTTACTATCCTATGAACAGCAACCGTGCTAGGCTACGCTGATAAACAATAATCACCTGCGACGCGGACAGGAGGTGATCGTTAGGCCAAGAGCTCGCGGAGCAGTAAATAACACGAGCGGGCAAAGTATATTAATATAGGTCAGCTGGTACTCGTAATAGTAATAATCCACATGTCGCGGAGGTCCCAAGCTAAGATGTCGCATGTATTCCTGTGGTGAGTCCCTTAAAGTATTTTCCAAACAAGGAAACCCGTCACAGAAAGTTTACACTTCCGGAGATGAGGGTGCAAGGAAATAAAACTTGCTACAAATTCACCCAAATGAGTCACACACTCACAGAAAAAAATTGTTCCAAAATACTCACCGAGTACCAACTCCTTTCGAGTGAATGATTGAATTATCAATTATGAATTGAATTATTTCGATGGATTTCGTTGAATCATATCATATCGGATTTCGTGAGGGCATGGAGCGCGATACGTATTGGCGGCAAAAAACCGCGCCTTATTCGGGAATCAGTGTTGCCAGTTGGCATTGTCATAACGGTAGTGCAGTGTGAAAATGAGATATATACATTGAAGTAGGTCAGCCGGAAGAGTGAAACCCATTTTTTCGAGCGAGATTGCTAACAATCAATTTTGCTCGGTAAATTTGGGTCCGTACATCCCCCCCCCCCAATCGAAACAGTCACAGAACGCCCAGGCTGGTGAAACCGTCTTGCTCCTGAATGGGCCCGAAGCGGGCCATACATGAGGGCTATAACCTGATCAAAACCGAGTCTGTCCCAATTGGGCCACTACGTTAATGAATTAACTGTTGTCAAGGATTGGTGGCCTAGGGACGAACCTAAGCTTTCCAAAGCAAAAAACAAGTATGCATGTGTTGCACATCTCAATAATGTTTTGAAGTATGTTAACCAGAAGGGCCAAACTGTATTGTACCAGAATGGGCACTGAGTGGGCTGGCCCTGGCCCAACCAGGCCCAATTCAACCGAGTGAAACCCAATTGGGCCCCAACTGGGCCTGCTGGCTGGGAGGTTTTAGGTACTGAATATTGAACCATTTTGCGAGTTTCCCTGTAGCCTTCCCGGCCCTTGACAAAACTGTGACCACATTAGTCGTCCCGTCTTCTCCAGTATATTTAAGATTATGTCCTACCTGTGGCCTGTGTAGTGAGGGTCCTCTAATGCTGGGTATGTCTGGGTTTGGACCTGCTCAGATTCCGATGCACCATTTCCTACCTGATCTTCAACACCTTGAAAATAATCTCCTCCACACGATGGGATTCATTCTCATCTTCTTCTTCCACCTGGTTACCCTCTTGTGGAATACCAACACTGTGCACTTCGATTTGGTTCTCACTTATGTTCTGATACGTTCCCTTTTCCTGCCGATTATCCTGTTCCCCTACCTTATTAAGACGACATCTATGAACCCGTACATAGCTCCCTCCATGTCTCACAAATACTACCACCCCATCTCTGCCAATAACAACACCGGGCCCTTTCCATTCATTACTGTCTTGTCGTTTATAGTACACCCTATCACCAGTGACAAAGTTACCTCATGTCCTAACTTGCTTTCTCAGAGCCCTTCTGATCCTCTCTGATGACTCTATAGCAATAAATTCTCTGCGAGCTCTGTGTAGAGCATTAAGATGCCTGGCTACACATTCATTGATGGTGGTCCCTTCTAGAGCTGGGAGATCATCTGTTAGAGTGGTGGGTAGACATGGGGTGGTACCATAAACTAACTGGTATGGGCTAAAACCATGAATGTTCGCTAGCGAATTCTTCGCATTCACAGACCAAGCCAGAGCAGTTTCAAGGTCCATGTGTGGATCACAACTCACTTTGTTCAATATTTCCGTAAGAGTTCTGCTGTGTCTCTCAATCAGACCATTGCTCCATGGGCTATAAGCCGGGTGGTTTTGATAGTTATATTAAAATTTTCTGGCAGGTCATGTAGCTCTGAATTATCAAATTCCCTACCATTGTCGGTCAAGATAGATTTGGGAGGCCCATGTACACCAATCCATATCTTCAATAGTTTCTCACAAATCGTGGAAGACCATTTATTTGTGATCACCACCGCCGCACTTTACCGTGAGAAAAGATCAATAACATGCAAGTACCAAAGGTGTGGGCGAATCTCATGTAGGTCCATTGCGATCATGTTGTTAAATGAGTGAGACAATGGCAGACAAACAGCTGGTTTAGGTGGGGCACGCTTAAATTTAACACAGGCGTCACACTTTTGAACAACCTCTTTAAGTTTATCTATAACTTTCTTGGAAGCTCCTGCTCCTTTGAGCAGGGGGGTCATCCTTTCCACATTGGCATGACCAAATTGTCTATGTAGTTTGGTGAGTTTCGCCTCATCCCAAATCTTTTGGGAGATATTCTCTTCCTGTTCTGTTTGCTGCTCAACCGTTGTGCCTACATTCTCTGTGTTTGCAACTAATATCTCCTCAAATTGTTCTGTGCATTCATCTTTTGGCCCGTTTCCTTGTAAGCTGACACAGTAATGTCCACTTGATGTGAATTCTAGAGGAATGTGCTGCCCAAAAATTCTGGCGGTGTCATTAGATAGATCTAGAATTGCATTAGCCTTTTTCAAAGAATCTTTACTTAGTAATAATGGAATATCACAGTTCACCACTTCTGTGGCAATTGTTAACTATGCTTTTGGCTATGGACTTTAGCCGCGTACGGCGTCCCTTGGGACTCTGTTATTATTCCCCGACGGCCTTCCATAAATATTCCAGATTGCAGCCATGTTGTGGAGAAGGGATCCCTGTCTAAATCATGTGCTTACTGTGTGTGTGTGTACGGTCATATAAGCAACGTAGCGGTCGTAGACAGCCATCAAAGTAAGTAAACCTACGAGATTTACATGGTAGCAGAGCGAAATATTTACGACTAAAGAAAATGGCACAATCGTACAAAATTCCGCCAAAGCTGGGCGAAGATGTAGGATATGACCGATGGAAAAACGAGGTCAAAATGTGGCAATTAGTTACCGAACTGGATACTAAAAAGCAGGCCATCGCAATTGCACTCACGCTAACCGGAAAAGCTAGGGAAACGGCCCTCGAAATAAAAGCGGAAACCCTCAATAAAGAAGACGGAGTTGATAGTTTGCTTAAAGAATTGGATTCTGTGTTCAAAAAGGACACGATAGATAGTGCGTACGAAGCGTACAGAGTGTTTGAATCCTTCAAGCAAAGTGAGTACGATCCAATTACATCATACATAGCGCAATTTGAATTGTTCTACAAAAGAATGGAAAAGCATGATATGAAGTTACCGGATGCTATGCAGGCATTCAAGCTACTGGATAACACCAATCTTAGTACAACAGATCGGCAAATGGCCCTCACAGCATGCACAGATATAACATTCAACAACATGAAATCAGCATTGAAAAGAATTTTTGGCGACAGACATAGTCAATATCCAGTAAGTTTGGAAGGTAGGCCGATGCTCAGTAGTACCCCTGGTAATGGTAACGACATGTACCAGGTCAGGCCTAACAGTAACAGCAATGCAAACATAGGGAGTCTAGGGCCTAGTGTTAAACAGGAACCAGTGGAAGGTGTATATGTTACAGACACTAGGTATAGGCAAGGCCAAGGGAGTTATAGGTCGAACAATCGTTACAGAAACAAGCCCAGTGGGAATGGGAACAGCAGTCCTCAAAATACAGAGCTTAAAGGAACCAATCCCATTACTAGGTTTGGTAAACGCACTAAGTGTGCTGTTTGTGAGTCTGTATTTCACTGGGTGAAAGATTGCCCAGATAAAGATAGGCCACAGTCAGTCAATCTAATACAGCCCATAAAAGACACAGAGCACAATATGTCAGGCCAAGAATCAGTCAATATTACACTGTTTAGCAAGTTTGGCAATGTTGATGAGGCTGATAAGAACGAAATTTTCATGACGGAAGCCTTCGGCACAGCTGTCATTGATACCGCTTGTACTAAGACTGTTTGTGGCCAGAAGTGGTTAGATAACTAAGCTCACAAACTTCAGGCTAATGGAAGTGGTATCGAGAGTCATTCAAATAGTAGGCAAGAATTTCGGTTTGTGGATGGAGTCACAGTAGTCTCGAAAGAACAAGTCGTCCTTCCCGCCATCATAGGAAACACTTCCTGCAATATTGCCACAGAAGTGGTGAACTGTGATATTCCATTATTACTAAGTAAAGTTTCTTTGAAAAAGGCCAATGCCATTCTAGATCTATCTAATGACACCGCCAGAATTTTTGGGCAGCACATTCCTCTGGAATTCACATCAAGTGGATGAATGCACAGAACAATTTGAAGAGATATTAGTTGCAAACACAGAGAATGTAGGCACAACGGTTGAGCAGCAAACAGAACAGGAAGACAATATCTCCCAAAAGATTTGGGATGAGGCGAAACTCACCAAACTACATAGACAATTTGGTCATGCCAATGTGGAAAGGATTACCCCCCTGCTTAAAGGAGCAGGAGCCTTCAAGGAACTTATAGATAAACTTAAAGAGGTTGTTCAAAAGTGTGACGCCTGTGTTAAATTTAAGCGTGCCCCACCTAAACCAGCTGTTTGTCTGCCATTGTCTCACTCATTTAACGACATGATCGCAATGGACCTACATGAGATTCGCCCACACCTTTGGTACTTGCATGTTATTGATCTTTTCTCACGGTACAGTGCGGCGGTGGTGATCACAAATAAAAGGTCTTCCACGATTTGCGAGGAACTATTGAAGATATGGATTGGTGTACATGGGCCTCCCAAATCTATCTTGACCGAAAATGGTAGGGAATTTGATAATTCAGAGCTACATGACCTGCCAGAAAATTTTAATATAACTATCAAAACCACCCGGCTTATAGCCCATGGAGCATTATGGTCTGCTTGAGAGACACAACAGAACTCTTACGGAAATATTGAACAAAGTGAGTTGTTTTCCACACATGGACCTTGAAACTGCTCTGGCTTGGTCTGTGAATGCGAAGAATTCGCTAGCGAACATTCATGGTTTTAGCCCATACCAGTTAGTTTATGGTACCACCCCATGTCTACCCACCACTCTAACAGATGATCTCCCAGCTCTAGAAGGGACCACCATCAGTGAATGTGTAGCCAGGCATCTTAATGCTCTACACAGAGCTCGCAGAGAATTTATTGCTATAGAGTCATCAGAGAGGATCAGAAGGGCTCTGAGAAAGCAAGTTAGGACATGAGGTAACTTTGTCACTGGTGATAGGGTGTACTATAAACGACAAGACAGTAATGAATGGAAATTTAGGGCCCGGTGTTGTTATTGGCAGAGATGGGGTGGTAGTATTTGTGAGACATGGAGGGAGCTATGTACGGGTTCATAGATGTCGTCTTAATAAGGTAGGGGAACAGGATAATCGACAGGAAAAGGGAACGTATCAGAACATAAGTGAGAACCAAATCGAAGGGCACAGTGTTGGTATATTCCACAAGAGGGTAACCAGGTGGAAGAAGATGAGAATGAATCCCATCGTGTGGAGGAGATTATTTTCAAGGCGTCGAAGATCAGGTAGGAAATGGTGCATCGGAAACTGAGCAGGTCCAAACCTAGACATACCCAGCATTAGAGGACCCACACTACACCAGGCCACAGGTAGGACAAAATCTTAAATATACTGGAGAAGACGGGACGACTAATGTGGTCAAAGTTTTGTCAAGGGCCGGGAAGGCTACAGGGAAACTCGCAAATTGGTTCAATATTCAGTACCTAAAACCTGATTCATCAGCAGGATTGACACAATCCATTGATCTTAAAAGTGTAAATAATCTAGAAGTTATCACACCTGAAAAGATGGCCCAGGAGAGGGGAGATTCTCCAGAAACAGTTTTCATTTTAGACAACCTATTATTCAAAGAAGCCAAGCAAGAGGAATTGCAAAAGTGGAAAGATTTTGCAGTTTATGAGGAAGTCCCAGACAATGGTCAAAAATGCATTTCAACCAGATGGATATGTACCATCAAAGAAAACCCAAACGGAAGTGTTAAGAAGGCAAGACTTGTTGCTAGAGGGTTTGAAGATAAAGATAGGAATAACATTCCGACAGATTCACCTACCTGTGCCAAAGAATCTTTGAGAGTTCTCATAACCATAGCTGCACAAAACAAATGGCAACTTGAGTCTATGGACATTAAAACTGCTTTTTTACAAAGAGCTCAAATAAAGAGAAATATTTTCATCAAACCACCAGTAGAAGCCAAAGTTAATCATGTTGTATGGCATCTTCAGAAATGCGTATATGGCTTAAGCGATGCCTTACTCTGCTGGTACAACAGGGTAAAGGATGTCATGGTAAAGTGTGGAGCAAGCATTTCCACGGTGGACCCCACCGTCTTTTACTGGTTCAAAAATGGCAAGTTAAATGGACTTCTAGCCAGTCATGTGGACGATTTTATTTGGGCTGGGGAGGAAAGCTTTAAAACTGACATTATTGACAAGATAAGGAGTCATTTTTGTGTTGGGCTGGAGGTATCGGAGTCCTTCAGGTACATAGGCCTTCATTTGGAATCCAGGAAAGGCATGATTAGATTGGATCAACAGGACTATGCCAAGTCTATAATCCCATCCACATAAGCAAAGAGAGAGAAAGGCAGAAAGAAGATTTCTTTACTTCGGAGGAATTGGAGCTCATGCGTTCCAAAGTGGGGCAAATCATGTGGATTGCTATAACCAGACCAGACCTGATATTCTATTTGATGCCTGTTCTCTAAGTGCTGTATTTAAGAAAGCCAATTCAGATCTCCTTGAAACCAATAAGGTAGTTCGGAGAGTTCAGTCAGAGAATGTCACTCTTATATTCCCACAGCTTGGCCACAGGAGTGCATTAAAACTACTCATATACAGTGATGCCTCATTAGGCAATCTTCCAGATGGAGGTAGTCAAGGCGGTTATTTCATCTTCCTTTTTGGAGAAGAGCGCCACCATCGGTTGGCGCGCAGCGTACAAGAAAATTTCTGGTTTTGATACCCCCTAGATCACCGGAAATGGCACTTCTCGGGCTTGAAAATGAGCAACCAGATGTACACTTTTTGCCTGAGAACCAAGTATTTCCCAATAGTTTTTTTTCCATCCATAACTTTTTTGAAGATTGTCACCAGTCACAAATCATGTTCGACCTCATCGCATGTCCTGTGGATCATTGCTTTTGTAGGTGACTCTACGTCGCGGCCCACAATACCCGTCAGCCCCACTTTTCAAGGTTTTCTCCATCTACATAAAGCATTTCGTTGTTTACATTAGCATCCCGCGGTATACTGCGCAACTTTCACGGACCGTACGGTACACTATGGCATGCACTGTAATAACCGACGCTGGCTTATATGATATTGACATTAACATGTTAAAGCGCGCGGAGCGCGCAAAAAAATTTGGTTATTTTTGGCGGGCAAGTCGTTACAATTGCGAACTGTGGGGCATAACGAAGGATCTTGATCGAAAAATTGACACTTTTCAAAGGAGACTGCTTCGTAATATTCTCAACATTAGATGGACCAATAACAATTGGTTATCAAACGATGAGCTCTACAATGAAACCAACCAAACACCTTGGTCATCCATAGTCGCTTATAGAAGATTGAGATTTTTCGGTCATGTAGCAAGACTCGAGGAGGACGCTCCAGCAAAGGTTGCTTTAAGAGAAGCATTGAGACATACTGCTAAACCAGTAGGAAGGCCCGTGACTACCTTGCTTGGAAATAAAGTCGCAATTAAAGGACGTTAACATTAACAAATTCGAGGAAGTAATAAACTTTGCGCAAGATCGTGATACGTGGTGGAGGTTGATCACTGAGCATGTCGGATAGACGAGACTCAACTTACTACTACTACTAAGTCGTTACAGCCCCCAAATCAAATTAGGCTCCTACGCCCATGACTTCAAACATAGACAGTTTTAAGGGTGTTCATCCTGTAACGCCATTTTCATGCTCACTGGTATGATGTGATATCTGCTGTTTGCTTTACAAATTCAAACAGGCGCGTAGCGAAGAATTTGCCAAGGGAGGGGCGAAGCCTGTAGGCAAACTATCTAAGCGTAGCGCCACCATGAGTTGGCGCGAAGCGTACAAGAAATTTTTGGCCGAAAATGCCTCACAGATTGCTGGAAATGGCACTTCCCAGTCCTTGTTAGTTGCATTTAAGCATTTTTTATTTTGAAATTACTAGCGATATCATAAAAAAAATATGCTCAAGGGGGGGGGGGGGCGGTCTCCCCCTTCCCGAAATGCGTAACTACACGGTCGAGTTCGAGACCAGCCACAGTTGGTATCATAGCAGGTTCATATACACACACACACGCGTTATGACAGACCAAATATAGTATATATATATAGATAAATTAGTGACAGAGTAAAAATGGAAACGTCAAAAATGGAGTTGACGGTGTAAGGGGTAGGGTGAGGCGCGCGCCCATTCCGAAAATCCTCGATCCGTCACTGGCTACCCTGTGTATTATTATATAATAGGGATCAGCGCTGTAATGATGTCACTGTTCCTCTTTCTCTTCCCGGTGTCTTTGCGTTTTTCTTTTACTCCCTCCTTTTCTCCTTTTTCTCTCTTTTTCTTTTCCTTTCCCTCCTCTCCTCCTCTTTTTTCCCCTCTTTTTCTTCTCTTTTTTTTTCTCTCCTCTTTTTCTTACCCGGGGGGCGCGCGCCCCCAACG
>JAIPMN010002811.1:0-12294 GCA_020650975.1 Apostichopus californicus | reverse complement strand
GGTTTCCATTCGTGCAATAGTGCAAATATTTCATTCGTTGAAAGATGGAATGTTCCATTCAACTCGGCTGCGCCTCGTTGAATGGAACATTCCATCTTTCAACTCATGACATATTTGCACTATTGCACTCATAACCATTCATTATTTGTATAACCATACACACTATGTGAGGACGCAAGTTTACGATATCATGATGTCAGAGAGTAGAAGTCGTGGAACAACGGTTTGATGATAATAAATACCAGTGGTACAAATAAATTATAAAATTACATAAGTCGATATTCGTGATATATGCCATTCTGACGCGTGGCTTGCAGGATGATATTAATCCATTGCTTTAAATTAACAAATCAAATTAAAGGGACTATGTAGTGACAATGATTTGGTATAGAAAAAATTGATGACAAAGCATTTAAAACCTTACAAAATATGTTTGAACTATAGTATAAGGGTAACGTACGATAGGTCAACATGCATAAATTGATGAAATTTTCCGTGTTTCTTGCTAATTTTGGACATAGTTTGTCGATATTTTTTATTGCCATTTTGAAGAAGAGAGCTGGAGTCTAACATTCGACATTCGATTAGGTAGGCCTTTATGAAATATCTATAGTCACAAAATCCTGGGGCAGGCCCGGAGGTGAATAGGCCTACGATATGTACTTGTGGTTAAGCCAATAATTTCATGAAGACGATACAGTATTTTTACTTGTAAACATGCAGTTATATAACTTGACACAGGCATGCACGTTTTACCGGCGGCACCATGTGTGTGACTTTTTAACATTTTTTTTCTTATCTCATGCAGGTGTTTTAATATTCATTTCAAACTCCTACTATTCAAACTACAATCGTCTGTATTTTTTGTATGTATTCAAGTGCTGTAAGTTATTAATGAGAACAATAATCCTTCACCAGTGTTCGTCGTGGGGTGGGTAAGTAACTGCCCCGAGCCATCCCAAATCCCCTACGATCGTTATTTATCGTATCGCTGAATGAGTTTACCCTTGGAAGTTGAAATAAAATTAATTAAGTAATTAAATAAATAAATAAGATACATCAAGTCGTATACCCACCCTGATCTATAACCAAAAACACTATTTTTAGACGGAAAGTTTATAAAGGAGAATGTATACACGCGTATAAGTTTCTCAGGGAGTTGTACTACCATGTACTACCACGATAGCGTTTTTTTTTATCGAATGAGGAGTTCGGTCCAATGGAACGGAAGAAATCCATGAATAAAATCTTAAGAAATCCTTTCAATCCAAATTTTCTAATTAATATTAAGATGTGCATTCACACAATTCTTTTAACAGGTATAACTAATAGCTTTTTTTTTCGAGGTATGTTTTTAAGCACTGACACATACGTGTGTGACGCGTTAATGACAGAACTTAACATGTTTACAATCCTTGGTAATTCACTGTTGCAAACTTGCATTGTATCAGTGCTATAGATATTTCAGACAAGTATTTGGTGTGAGGCAAGATTTCAGTGGTATTCTTCTGTAAGTAAATTAAGTGACTGTAAGCTAAACGGTACATATATGATGGCATTTTCCCAAGTAATCGCTCTTTTATTGTGTTCGATTACTATTGCAATCGAGTACCGGAACACGTATGCGATACCTTACGGGAGCAGCCTTATCGGCCTTGAACAGTGTAACGTTAAGCCAAGCCTAGGCCTACACAATTACAATATTCACTTTACATGGCCTAAACATTAGGCCTAACTTAGTCAAAGTATACTAACAAGTAACAGAATTCACAATCGCTTACAGTGTGCACGTCTAACTAAGCTCAATCTAATGCATGCATAATTATGTATTCATTAATGACTGCTCCAAAACGGACAATGTGTAGTCTACTCTAAGGTAAGGTGAATGCTTGATCTTTACCGATGTCCACACAAACCGCCCAAAGGGCGGTTTGCGTGGACATAGATAAAGATCGATATAGACCGATAGTGATGTGTGGTCCTTCTTTGCTAAGATGTAGCTATCTAGAACTGGTCAGCTACAAGATGAAGAACGTTACTAGCCTAGGCGGGTTTCAGTTGTTTCCGCTGATTACTTTTCACTGAAAAAATTCTTATGCGGAAAACAACTTCAATCTTTTTTTTTCCAATTACATGTTATCTTCAATTTTAGGATATTAAATCCAGGATGATTAAAATAAAGTATCAAAGAGTGTTGAGAAGGATGGTTAGACTGAGTTAATGTCAGGGAAGTTAAAATTTAATGTGCAGCATATCCCTCTAGTATCCTTAATTGATCTCCACTATGCAGTCAAATGTTGAAACTTCTTCAATTGCCCTAACCAATACATCATGAGCTAAAAATTTCAAACGACTCAGGCTCTACAAACGTTGAAATAGGTGTATATTTAAAAACAATTAAACAAAATGTTGACAAAAGTCTAGGCTAACGTGTCGACGGCAATTTTTTTTAACCAGCTCAAAGATATAAAATGATGCAGGCTACTATTTTGGTTTGGGCAATACTCACTGACAGTTACAGTTTTCTGGCGTGACTTATCTGTTTGCCTGGTATCGTTTGGATGTATTGGTATAGATTGTGCACTAGGCTGGTGACTGGTGACAAATGTAGGGATCCACTAACAGGAGAGAACACACTTACGCCTGTTGGTAGGAGGAACAAAGCGGAACCAAACTGAAACAGAAAACTGTTGAATTATGCATATTAATTTTTGACAGTTATTGGTCAGCAAGTTCTACAAAAGAGGAACCAACTTGTAAGGTCGGTTACACCGAAACTAAAGCTATTTTTCGTTGAGCATTTTGAATGAGTGAGCGTTATTGCCGTATATAGCCATTGTGAATCATTTCGAGGTGAAAAATGTGTTTGTTCTACACATGAATACGGGGACCATGACAAGCAAAATGCCAAGTTTTTTTATCATTCAGCGAGTATTCTACACTGTATAGGACATATAAATAATAAAAGCCCATGCGCAAATCATATGATATGAAGGGAGGATGTCGCAGTAACTGGCCGAAAGTGTTGCATTCTACTTACAGCAGTCAACAAATAACACTGTAGTTGCGTGACGATCAAGTGAAAATTTCCTGAGCGGAAAACACCTTTTTTCACATACATGTACACTATGTTTGTTTCATACCAGTCTAGATTCTCCAAGCGATTGGCTGGCATTACGTCATTGACTGCTGCTTCATCCTGTTTGGTTGTCATTGTCGTCAGAACATATTGGTTGTGTGTCTCCCTGAAGTGGAAATTCAAAATCCTCATCCCTTTCCTCATCAGACTGTGGAATTTTATCCGATTCTGAGCCGTCTGTCTCAATTTACCTCCTCCCTCTATCTCTCCTTGCTTCCCCCTCTGTCAACCCTCTTCTCCTAGCTCTCTTCCACCTTTTTTCTCCATACCTTCCTGTCTTTGTCCTTCTGCAGTTTATATTTACTTCTGCAGTTTATTTATTTATAGCCTACAGGGATCAAGTCTGGAGTCTTCCACCGGTCAAATTCTTCCATTTATTTTAACTGTGGCAAACTCAACCACTGAAAGCTGGGACTTGAACCAGGGTAGTCTACAGCAGCATCCATGGCACATTATGGCCCAGCCAGGCATCAGATTGGAATAATCATAGCAATTTGTTATATGCTTGGCACCATGACAAACACTTTTTAAGTCCCGTAGACTACTCCACAATTATGCTCAAAGTATATGTACATAGTCCCACAGTCAATATGATACATCTTTGGAGATATATACTTGTTAATTAAGATCTGATCTCTTTTCTTCCCTTTCTTCAAGAAACAACTTCTACAAGATTATATCATTGGAAACAAGTTTTAAAGTAAGTATGACCTCCCTCCCACCTCTCCCTCCCCCTCCATCCCTAGGGATGCACACTTTAATATCAATGTTGACCAATAATTCCCGACCAGATTTAAGATCAAAGTTTGAGGGTTGATGTCAGCAATGGATGAAGTCTGAAAGCCTTCTAATAATGATATCGTCTTTTCTTAGTATTTGGTCTTAGTTTTAAAACCATCTCTCATCTCAACATTAGAGACATTGCGTAACTACTTGGGAGAATAGCAGTCCAAATGTCAGATGCAGTCAAAATGCAGTGCTGATTAAAAAAACTGATCGTCAGACAGAACTATATTTTGTTTTGGTTAACCAAAGTTTCCCTCCAAGGTCGTCTGACAGTCATGTAGCTTCTAGTAGGAACTATTATTATTATTTATTGTTTTATTGACCAACCACATGAATGTTTTATGTAACAAAACAAGGAAGGAGCGGGAATATTATTTGTTCTACTCATCGAAATTAGAACTAAATTTTGTTTTGGTTAACCAAAGTTTCCCTCCAAGGTCGTCTGACAGTCTTGTAGCTTTTAGTAGGAACTATTATTATTATTTATGTTTTATAGACCAACCACATGAATGTTTTATGTAACAAAGTTACACAGGGCTGAATACATGGATAACTACAGATCAGCAGCCTATTACATAGCAGCTCCTTCTTGGAGTAGCTGTAATATTAACTTTTGAGTTGCATTGCTGAAAATTAAATAGGATATAATGGGGTGAAGGGATGTAAGCTGAATTAATGTCCATTGAAGTGGCCGGGGGGGGGGGGTGGGGAAGGACAATACAGAGAGGGGTGGATGTCTTTAGGACATTTTGCACAATTGATTCAGGTCACTGATCTCTTGGCCATCTGTTTTATAATCTGTGTATTTCTTGCAATTTATAAAAGTTTGAAACAAGGCTTTTTCTTTTAGTGTTAACAGTGATCTGTTGAAAGTAAGTTGCCCCGAATTGTGCCAAAAGGTGCATGGTTTAAGTAAATTTCTTGTCTATCCTTTAAAGTAATGTGCACTAACCATAGAAATTGCTAAGCATTGATGTAACCCCAAACTATCGTTGGGATTGTCTTGCATATAACGATTATTTGAAAATCGTTTTTTAACAGGAAGCTTTCGCAAATGGCTGACCGTAAGGCAGAGTTGGAGCGCAAGAAGCTGCGTCTGCAACAGATCAGGGAGGAGAAAAAGAGAAAAGAAGAAGATAGAAAAAAGAAAGAGGTATTGTGATTTTCAAGCCCTTTAATAATTGTTTTCCAAAGATGTGTGCTGACATTAAGAAAAAAGTGTTTCCTATACATGGAATATTATATAGCATCAAATAAAATTACATGAATTTTTACATATTTAGACCGACATATTAAAATGCACAGAGAAATGTTTTATGCAGATTGATATCCCAAGTAATTGCGTTTTATGTGCTTGTATCTATCTGTACTGATAAAAGGTGACACTAGAAGTCACATTGTTTAAGGTGTCCACACAATGCAGAGACACATTATATTCGATGAGTTGTATAATTTTCAAATGTTGTATATAGAATTTGAGAAGTCTTACCTCTATATATATAGAGAGAGAGAGAAAGCTTGAAAAGGTAACGGAGAGATCAGATCTTACTCTTAGATTATAAAGTGAATTAATTTATCTGATATTGCATAGTGCAGGAATGATGCAACTTAACCTACAGTATGAACAAATTGGACATGTATGTAGAAATAACACACACACAGGGTATGACATCCACATGTATGCAGAACACTGCATTCTTGTGTATTATTAACAGATATTCAAAAAATAGTTAAACTTTGCTAGCTTGTCTATCACTGAATATGCATAGATTACACAAAGGAAATGCATTTTAAACTGTCCACTGTCTTTACTCAGCAACAAGAACTAGCCGCCAAAGGTGCCCCTGCAGGAGGGTCATCGGAGAGCGAGTTAGAGAAGAAGAGAAAGGATGCGGACGAACTTTTGAGAGATCTTGGTTTGCCAGAATCAGGTGTGTAGGATTTTGGTGCTTCCTGAAACGGCTGAAAATTTGTGAGGCCTGAAATAACCAAAAATATATTCATCTTTTGCTCTTTTCACTAGAGTAACAACAAAAATATGACAGTTTAATTTTATCGTTTTCTTGGCAAGTGGTCATATGTCTATGATATTTTCATTGAAACTGAACTTCCTAGGGCCACAAGGTGTGTTATGTCGTAGATGTGGTATGATTTCATTCTCCGACACGCCAAGGTTTTTGGAAGCCTTGCATCTTCACCTCACTGGAAGCTCGATCCATGTAAAGACCATTCATGAACATCTCTTAATAGCAAACCTCCTCATTTCAATCAGCACTCCACACTAAGCTGACATGTTCCCATGCAATGGATGAGGGTAACAAACAAGATTACTCAATTCACAAACCAGGGATTTATAAGGGCTGCTCTTGGCAAAACACCTGTCATATAGTTTAGTTTTTCTTGCTTGCTGTTAATAGACTCAGTTATTATTTTATTTTTTATGATATTATTTTTTATATATTATGTTATATTGTCTTACATTATGTTATATTATATTGTATTATATTGTAACCAGGGATTTATAAGGGCTGCTCTTGGCAAAACACCTGTCATATTGTTTAGTTTTTCTTGCTTGCTGTTAATAGACTTAGTTAATATTTATTTTTTATATAATATTACTTCTTGTATATTATATTATGTTATATTATATTATATTTTATTATATTATATTATATTGTAATATATTATGTTAAATTGTACTATATAATATTATATAATATATATTATATTATGTTATATTTTAATATTTTATTAATAGACTCGGTTAATATTTTATCAGTTGTAAATATTGTTTCTGTTTGATCCTGCAGGCCCTTCTACCGCATCAGCTAGTGCAATTAAAACTACTCCTAGTGATGGAGGGGCACAGGTACCTGGCGGTGACCAACTCAATATTCCAAGGTATTGCACTAAGTATACAGTAGTTGTAATATACAGTTATGAATATGTATTTACATGCAAATGTTATCTATTTGTAATGTTGACCTTTGAACTGAGTGGAAAAGTCTCATAAAATGATTGTCTGGCATACTTAGAGATATGCAAATTGACCATTAAACTACTTGTGGAAAAGTGAACATGTGATAGTGAAGTGTGCAAACTTTTTCAGCGTTGTGTTCACTCTTGTTCTGTACAGCAGAGTGTTAAGAGCTCTATTCCTCTGTACGTCAACGGATCAGTCAAGAATAAACTAAATCGTTGAACATTACATTGACAATTTGCTTTCTTGAGCAGTCCTTCTTGCATCTTGCCAACCCACAAAATGTCAAACTTAAGCATTATTGGAACAGAGTTGATTAAAAAAAGTAGCTAACAGTTTCTCTCGAAAGCTACATGTTTAATATTAAGAATTTGTAGGGATATAAGTCACGTGGATTGCCAACATACTCATCAGAAGGATGGTGGTTTGTGTTGTGTGGTGATGAATATGGAACTTCCCCCCCCCCCTCTTGTATACATGTCTTTAACTTGAGGACTACCCCTTTCAAGTGTATTTGTTGGTTAAGAAATCACCAAACAAACCGATCACTCTCTTATGAAAGGAAAGACTCTCATATTTCCCTGTTTGTTTATTTATTCTTTGTTCTTATTTGCAGTGCCAGTCCACAAAGGAAAGCTAAGTTGTCCTTGTCCAGTGTGAGTTTATCTGGGTTTCCTCCAAAGGAATCCATCTCGTACAGCAAGGAGACGCAGACCCCGGTAGAAACACAAGAAGAGCACGGTATGAGAGTTCGTTTTACTGAAGAGGGTTTCTTATTAGTCCAACAAGAAGTCATTATTATGTCCGTGTTATTTATTTCGCTGGCAAATCAGTACAGTGATAGAAACAGTACAGATACTCATTCGTGCCTAACTCTATCCATATATTTAATTCACAAGTGAGAAGATAAGTTTCTGATTTGTAGGACTTGCTGTATATATGTTTGTATTACTGTTTGTGTATCGTAGTCTATTGATACTTATACTATTGCTTTTCTTTTTTTCTTTTCTTTTTTCGTTTACGACCTGTGTAAGTCGAATTTCCGATTGTGGACAATAAATTCAAATTCAAATTCAATTCAATTCCCTGGCTCGAATCACTGTACTGCTTCAATGGTTGACTCCTTCCCTTGCAAAGTATTATCATTCTGGTTGAGGTGTGATTGGATTCACGACTTGTCACCAAGCTATTGTGACATACTTTTTTCCAGCAGTGTATGTTCACATAATGGCAACCACAGAGAGTTCATATTTTTGTTTCTCACAGAGGATGAAGACATCTTAGCAGAGACTCCAGAAGATGACCCCCCTGCTGCTCCCGAACAACCAGAGCCGGAGGTTAAAGAAGAACCTGCCGAACCAGGTGAGCTTGTCTTGTTATAAATTCACCGTTAGTTATCTAACGATATGTGAATTATGTTCGCAGGCATTGCAGGAAACTTTGTTCATGGTTGGAAACTGTATTCGCAGTCAACTCTTGACCGAAACTGTAACACAAGAGAACTGGGGTGGCATTCCTGGTTATGCAATTTACAAGATACTGTACCTTTTGACTGGTACCTGAGTAAAGAAAGAGTTTATCACTGATCACTAATTAACTTAGGAACAGGATAACTCTGTTGGTACCACAAAACATGTATTCCTGAGTTCACTGGCTTAGTTCACATTCTAGCGGAGAAACGTCTTTGCTCTTTGCAAAATTGGCTTCCAATACGTCAGGTTCTTTGTTCTTTTTTTCTTTCTTATTATTTTGAATTGTTTACCTTTTTTTTTTGTTTTTTTTTGTTTTTTTATATGTGAACACCTTTACAATCATTTCAAGAGGTTGCTTCAAGCACCAAAATCAGTAACATGTTTAGACAGATGTTGGTCTTTTCCTAAGCATATAGGACTGCATGCGATGGTTGACGCGGTCATTTCTACTCTTCTCTTATTCAGTAATCAAAGAATTAACGGAAGAGGAGAAAGAAAGGATAGTTCACTCGGAGGATTTTGTCCGGTTCCTGGACCGAAGTACCAGAGTAATCGAGAGGGCCATAGCAGAGGATGCAGACATCTTTGTTGACTACGGTGGTAATGGGGAGGAGGATGGAGAGGGGTAAGATTGAGTAAATTTGATTTTTTTTTGGGGGGGGGGATAAATTTTGTTTATTTGATATTTTATCAATTTGATCTTAAAATAGATTGAGTACAATTTGATTAATTGACTTTTGAGGAGCCTGGTAGATTTTGTTTGAAAGAAATCTTGAAAACAAAAATATAGATTCCATATTGATAAAAGAGCGGAGAAATTTTTCTCATCGTTCCTTTGGACAATCTGCAGTTTCAGTTAAGGTCTTCTTACAGAAAAACCTGGTTCTTTCACAACACGAATGTATAATGGAAGTTCGAATGAATTGGATGTACCTCAAAGGTTGTTTCAGAAAATTCTGTGTGCTATATTTCCATCAGATAATGTAATGTAAATTTAAATCGTTTGGTTCCTCAGCATAAATATCTTTTTAGGTTAAACAATTTGTACACCCTTTGTTTCCAGCAGTTTGAGGTATTTGCAATATGTAAATTGTCATTTCCCAGATTTGCTATGTTCAGCCAATGTTATTTCTGTAACTCAATGACTCTAGAGGTAGGAAGATTAAGGGACTTAGGGATTAAGTAGAGGATTAAGGGACTGTAGGACTGTACTTAGGGACTGTACTTAGGGACTGTACTTAGGGATTAAGTAGAGGATTAAGGGACTGTAGATCTTGTCTTGTGGACTACTGTCGTTCATTCCGTGTGTAATCTACTTTAAGATTCTTGTCTATCTTTCCAATCAGGGAGCGCGATGCCGGTGCTAACTTGTCGCAGAATAGGCAATTCTTTGACGACAGATGGACCAGGCATCGGACAGTGACTTGTTTAGATTGGTCCAAACAGGTAAGGTCCCTTCATCTCAGGCTTCATTCTCTGATAGGACGTAGATTGTTCAGATTGGTCCAAACAGGTGGGAGGCTATCTCTCCACCTCTCTCTCTCTCTGGTAAAGGTACAGGAAATATTTTATCAAGTATCCCATCACAAAATGCTATGCAAAATGATTCAATTCCTCACAAAATGCAGAGATGTATGGCAGTGTCTGTACACAGGAACAATAGTAGTAGTAATAGAGAGTAATACCATAATAATAGAGAGTAGTACTAGTAATATAGTAAAAATAATATAATAACAATAGTAATAGAGAGACAAAATTCAGTGCCTTCAAAGCTGCGACACAAAATTCAAACACTAAACTTGTGCCAAACCAGGTGAGGTCTCTGATCTGAAGCTACTCTCTCTCTCTGGTAGGATATAACTTGCTTAGATTGGTTCAAATGGTAAATTCTTTTAATCTTAGGCCTCATCTCTGATAGGGTGTTGAGTTTTATCCAAACAGGTGTAAACCCTAAATCTGAGACTGGTAGGGTGTAGTGTGAGGACTATTCTCTCACGAGACTTTAGGTAGGTTTCTGTAGAACATAATTATATTAATTGATTTTATCATCACAAATTTCTAAGTTTTTGAAATTTAAAATTCCCAGTTGAACATTCTCTTTTTCAAATGTATGATTCAGATGTTTTACAAAGAGTAAAAATGTTATAATTAAGAGGGTTAAGATGAGCAATATTTGAAAAAAGAAAAATATGTGAGATAAACAGTTTTGTTGTAAAGACTTAATGTAATTACCTAATTCCAGACACTTTTCTAAGAATGACATGTTCTGTATGGTTCGGTTGTTTTTGCTTTTCCTTTTTTTGAGAGAGGCAGAGAAAGTCACATTACATTGTTTAGAAGATGATTAATATGATTTTGTTGTCTGTATCATTCTATTTTGCAGCACCCAGAGCTGTTAGTAGCGTCATATAGTAACAATGAAGAATCTCCCCATGAACCAGATGGTGTGGCCCTAGTATGGAACACAAAATTCAAGAAGACCAGTCCAGAGTACATCTTTCATTGTCAGGTCTGTATTCAATTTATTCAGTCAATGTATTGAATATCGATTCCTCTGCAGTGTTTATGGTGCGAAGAATTTCCAAAAGTCAGAAATTTGATTCATAATGGTTTTGCAAAATGATCTTGTCACCTTGTTGGTGAAAATGTGGGGAGCTTAAAAATTTACAAAATGCTTCTACTTGGTAATAGGGAACTAAAATATTGAACATTTCCTGTTTTGATTGCAAAGCAGTAATTGACAAATGATGGGTTTTTTTCTTCCTGTTGCATTTTGAGGTAAACTTGGATATTTTAAGGAAATTCACCATATGATGTGCCAACATTATCAATCATGTCTCATCAGGTTCCATTGCAAAGATTCTTAATTAAAATTTTTAGGAGGGCCAGAGGTAAACAGAGAAATCTCACAATATTTGGATTAGGCACTTTGGAGGGTGGACTGTAAGGTTACTCATGCCTGAGGCCTTAAGGGCCAATAGACAGGATTAATGCAAAATTGTGGGCTGATTTTTTTTTCTCGTTGCAAGATTGAACATTTTTGTGATGTGGATATGACCAGATTGTCACCTGTTGAGAATTCCAGTTCTGTTATTTATCCTATTCTGCTAACCCTTTTCACATTCTCAATAGATTCTCAATTAAAAATTTTAGCAGTGCCAGAGGTAAACAGATATTGCCAAATCACATAATATTTGGATTAGACAGTTTGGAGTCGGTGCTCATGCCTGAGGCCTTAAGGGTAAATAGACACAATTAATTCAAGCTTGTGAACTGATCTTTTTTCCCCCTGCCAGATTGAACATTTTCCGCGGGCTGGTCGTGGCTGGCTTGTCACCTGTTGAGAATGTCCAGTTTTGTTATTAATTATTTAACCTATTGTCTTACTCATTCACTGTGTTTTCAGATCGATTGTCTGTACAAATAATACATTCTGTTAAGTTCTAGTTTATCATCTTGTCTCTCTTCTCTGATATTAGTCTTCAGTGATGTCAGCAGGCTTTGCTGATTTCCATCCAAACCTGGTCGTGGGAGGCACTTACTCTGGTCAAATAGTCCTCTGGGACAATCGGAGTACCAAGAGGACCCCTGTCCAGAGGACCCCGCTATCTGCTGCTGCACACACAGTAAGTGCCTTACAGTTAATCAAAGTACAAGATTAATAGGCAGTAATTCTTGGAACCACAATCTCCTTGTCCTTGCTTGACAATTGAACCAAACAAGGCAGGTGTCTCTTAATACTTTACATTATTAATATTAAGTGAAAGGCTGGTTCATATCATAAGGAATTGCTAAATTGTGCACTTTAGTATTGTTGTTGTAGTGTCACTGTATCATTACAATACTGTTATTACAATTTTACTGTAGTTTACTGTTATTTTATTATAGTTGAAGTGTTATTGAATTAATATTTTAAT
>JAIPMN010002810.1:0-17124 GCA_020650975.1 Apostichopus californicus | reverse complement strand
ATATCTATATATATCTATATATATATATTTATATATATATATATAATAGAGTTGGTTAGCATCATGTTTGATCTCTAGAGTAAGGCAAAATATGTCACCAAAAACAGAACTAGTATTGTTCGATACAGACCTGTGACAAACGCCTACAGTGAAATTACGACCTTCCTTACCGGTTTCGAATCTCTGAACATACAATCAGCGTCCATAGCCTAGTTGGTTAGGGTGTCCGCGTACAGAGCGGGAGGCCCGGGTTCGAATCCTGGTGGAGGCTGGAAGTTTTTTCACTGTTCTTGATTTTCCAACTCATTACGATTTTCCTTTTTATATATATATATATATATATATATATATATATACATATATATATATTCGGCGTACAGATGTAAAGAATTTATTCTTCAGCTTGAGTGTCAACTCTCACCATGTTTTGTTCCCGTATAATTCAAGCCCTGTTCAAATTTCAACGTTCAGCTTACGATTCTCGTCTCCATTTGATATCCACAGCTATCTTACAGATTGGCAAGCAATAGCAACCAGTGCCAGCTCTGAGAAGTTAGCAGGTAAGGAATTAGTGGGACCCAGAGTCTTCATCTTTGGAGCACAAATAGCTTCAACTACACCTCAGCACACTTTAATATGGTCATTGATATAATAGCAACACCCATAGATACTGGAATGGGGATCTTCAGCATTTATGTAGAGGGCGCTGTCATATATATCCTAACAGAGCAGTATGTATGAACGCTCAAAGCTTAAAACTCCGATTAGCCGAAGTGATTGAAAGTACCTTCGAAAGCTTTTCGATTGTTTGACCACCAGACTTGTGTAAAGTTGCCTAATGAACCGTGGGCAACGTTTCGTGCCTAAACTTTGCCAGTTATGAGCGGTAGTATCAGTATGTTAATCCGAATGTGTCATGCTATGTGTGAATTAGGGAATGTGCGGGTACTTTGCCCTGAAGTGTCCGTCAGAGATTCCTGAAAGTAACTCTCAGTGATATCAGGGACTGCAGCTTGTCAAGTTGCGTGGAACTAGATAGGGTGGATATGACAGTGTCCTCTGTTAATTTAGGGCATGGCTGGTGATCCCCCCCCCCCCTTGTTTTCCAATTTTTATTTTTGTTTGGGGGGTGGGATGGAAGAGTTGCAGGAAGGCACAGTGGCATAAGGTGATGGCAGCAATGGCACTTGGGCATCAATGATTTCAAACCCTGAGACACTTAAGAAGCTTTTTTGTTTTTTGATGGATAATCACAAAGAAGATCTGTTACAGACATAAAATGTTTAAAAAAAAATGTTTTATCCTGCCAATGAAATGAATCATTTACATTATGTTTGATTCTATATAAGTAAATTGTCTCTTGAAGTCTGCAATTAATTTACCCCGTACATCCGTAACTAATTAAAGGCAACTATATAATTGATTGAAAACAATTGATGTCTCTTAACTGAACTTTTTAAATAAATTGATTCAAAACACAATTTTTTTACTCTCTCTTTTTTCCTATCTTCTTCACAGGAGACAACTTGAAGTTTGATACTGCCCTGCCTGACCCATTTGAATTTACTCTGTCTATTGACACACCACCATTGATGGCAGCATCTCCCTTGCACCCCAGTTCCGGTAAACGGGCACCGATGCCAACCCCTTTGAGAAACCCTGTGGTGGTCCCCTGACACTTTACTGGCAAAAAGAAATAATCTTTAATAACTTTGAGGATTCTAAGCATTGGGATACGAAAGCCAAGATTTTGATGGCTTAAGGAAGTTTTTGTTGCTAAATACACAGACCTATATCGTCTTTCATACTCTCCTTGTGTTTCGCTTTGGTGAAAAAGCCAAAAAGTTATCTGAAATACTATGTCATATTGAGAGGAGGTTTACATAAATACATTTCACAAGGAAAGACATTTATTTTCTTACCTTTACACATTAAGTGATAGTATAAATCTACCGAGAGGAAGTTTGGAGGAAAATCAAGATGTTTTGACCCACTTTTCCATTTTTTATTCTTTCTTTCTTTCCTCTTTTTACTTTATGTATTTCCAGTATTTATATAAAACTTTGTAAACCCTTATTTTAAGAGGTATCTTCTCAAATCAGTATGAAATACCCACAAAATATTCACTATCAGCCTTGATCCATAGTTTGATCAATTGGATCATTGATATGTGAGATGGAATGTCAAAGCTTTGAGATGCTGGTAAAAGGCTACAACTTTCTCTCGTCATTTGCTGATACGATCGTATACCAATGAGTGAGGGGAATATCCACGGCTTTGGTTTATGATTGTTTTATAGTTTAATACGTGGAGAGGAAGGAAGGCTACTGGGGTAAAGGGCGAGGGCTGGAAACCTTCTTCTTTGCCGTCGGTATTCTTTCTAAACGGGTAATCGTTGCCCGTGATGGTGAAGCAATCAACTTTGTGAATGGAAAGCTCAGGCATTTGCAGAGATCTGGAAGGCTCAAATTTCCTCTCAGATGTAGCTTTTCTGCTTGAACAATGACACCATGATACAACAATGACCAGACCGCCTTTGTTCTTGTTTGAGGCCACTGTGTTTTCTAGCTTAGAGCTTGTTACAACTGTGTCCCCATAGCGAAAGTTCTTTGAGTACTCTGACCCCGTCCTAGAATCTTTAGTGGATGGATTCTTTGCTTTGAACATGTTGGTTAAAAGAGTATTCATTCTTTTATAGACATGTACTGAGAAACCAAAAAAACCTCAATAACTTTCAACCAGGTATATGCACCAGATACAAAGAATGGGGTTTCTTTTTTTGTTTCAAGAGGAAATGAAATCAGAGACCAATATAATAAAAGTGTAGAAAATTTATGTTTCCTTTTGTAAAAGCTTTGTAAAAATATGCTAAGAGTGAAGTAAAAAAAAGAAGGAAATTTAAAGAGTTTTACCCTCCTCTTCTTCTTTGTCTTAGTCTGTTTTATCTGTCTTTGGTTTGAGCTGAAAGATGTTATCGATCAGAAAGGTAATTGGATATTATAGTTTTTATACAGATGTTGCAAAACTTCTGTGACTGTAATAAGTAATACATTCGACTGCGATATTTCACCATGTTGAATTTTGTGAATAATTCCTGATGCCTGAAGATGGAAAATAATAATGAAAAAAAGACGCATAGCTTGTCTAATTATAATTGAGGAAGGACTGAATCAAATTTATCAAAATATCCCTTAGATGTGACGTGTGTATTTATTGAGAACTACCCAACTCACCGATTTATAGCAAATTATTTGAACGCCAGAGCCGTGTAGGAATGTAGACTTCCGAGTTTCCAATGTGAGCGCGGTGCAGCAGGATTCACTTAATTATGGGCCAAAAATGAAAGTTTTAACGTTTCTGTCAGGATACATATAACGGATTCCCAGCACCCTGAAGACGTTTCTCTCTAGAAAAAACGTGGCATTCATTCGAGTTTTAAAGTCTTTAAATTTGATATGAAATGATGTCAATAAATATTTTTTTAAATTTTCCACAAAAATGTGCGTTATTATGGTGCTCTCATCACCTCGAAGGGAATCAGACGGGCGCCACCCATCGTAGGTACGATTTTAGGAAGAATTTAAATTGTCAAATTTTGGCCGGGCCAAAAAATGAAAGTTCTCAAATTTCTGTCAGGATACATATTACGGATTCCCAGCACCCAGAAGACGCCTTTCTCTCTCTCTAAAAAAAGGTGACATTCGACGAAGGTTTAGTCTTTTAAATTTGATATAAATTACGTCGATATATGATTTTTGGTTTCGATGAAAATCGTAACCTAAATAGTCATGCAGACGGATTTGTGCGTGGGTGTGTGTAACGCCTTGCTTGTAAACACGATATCTCAAAAAGGGAACCTTGACCAATTTCATATGTCGTGTGTAGGAGTGCTACATGAAGTTAATGGAGCCTATTGTTTTTGGAGGAGGTCATTTGGGGTCACCAGCAGGGGTCCCATTGTGAAAACCTTGTAAACACGATATCTCAAGAAGGGAATCTTAGACCGGTCTCATATTTAGTATCTAGTTGTGACACGTTAAGTATAAGAAGCCTATTGTTTTTCGTGGAGGTCAAATGTCATTTGGATTCAACAGAGATCAACTTGTGGAACCATGTTTTATAAACTACTGTATCTCCCACCGACCAGCATGATTAGATAACATGTGCTTATGCTTCAAAGTGCCATGCACTAACAACGGTAGGGTAAAATGGGTTCATTAATACACAAACGTGAAGGAAAAAGTATTCAATGTCAGGATACTAATACACTTAAGGTGACCAAACATCTCCTAAATTATTTCTTAAGGCTGCTAGGTTTTTGCAAGATTTTCACTCAACACCCGTTGCGAGTGAAAGATAGATGCTCATTCAACCTTAAATATTCATTGTGTAAAAATTCGCTCTGATTTAGGTAGTGTACTATAGTAATAGCGATATTTTTCGCGCACCTAAAAGACAAGATAAATAATTGGGAAAATGTACAAAGTCGCGCTAATCGAGTAGCGGTTCAAAGTAGAAGTGAGGTACTATAGGATTAGGACTAGCGAACACCTAGCTATTCTTTTGTATATGCCTAGCTAGTACGGAGCCCTAACTGAGCCAAGCTATCTTCGTAGGTATTTTTACAGATGTTGTATTTTTAATTGTTTGAGACACTACAGTAGGCCAAGTTGCTTATTTATGATTTTGCGACATGTTTTACTTTGTTCATCACTTACTTTTGGTGGAAAAAAGTTTAAATTTCATACTGCACAGAAACATAATTTGCAATGTACAATTACGTATAGCACCATGTACCTGCCTAAGTGCCTTACCTTTCATAGAAAGTATTGATGTTGCAGATCTTTACTATGGAGATTTGAACAGCAGTCATAGTGGCGAGTTAATTTCCTGTTTTGGCGAGTAGATTTTTAGTCACGGTCGCCATAGGCTATAGCGCGTACTTTTAAAAATATTTGTCGAGGCCTGATAACCTTTAAAACATGATTTCTCATGGTAGAAGTCATAGATACTTTTCATACATGGTATATGGATTTGCCATATTGAGTACAAGAATCCTGTTGCTTGTGAGGTCAAATCTCATTGAGGTCACCAGAGGTCAAACTCTGAAAACTCTTTTCCATGATATCTAACGATGGAAATCGTAGATATTCTCATACTTGGTTTGTGGATGCATAACATTGAGTACAAGCTTCTCTATAGTTTTTGGTGGAGGTGTGTATTGTCACGCACAGTAGACTGACCTGTGTTTATCGTGCCATATATAATTAAACAACAAAATAGTGGTTCGGGCCATTTATATTGTAACAGCTATTTCTGGTTAACGAGCAGAAGTCTAGTGAAATGAAAGATAGAAATTGTAACAAGTCACTTCATGTTACGGTCGAGTCGAGTCACTGCTGGTGATTTTGGCTGACTCGAGTCGAGTCATATTATTTCTGCGTGGAAAAGTTCACAAACTTTTTCCAGTCAGTTTTACTTTCAAAATTTAGTGACTCGATTCATAACTCATGCATGGGTAAAGGAACCGTATTATATACATGTAAACCTTATATTTCACTGTATTCCACCGAAAACGTATGATGAATCTTTATTAAATAAATGGAAGAACAAGCTTTGAACAGTGTTCGAAGGGTGAATTAATGATTTAAAATCCTCTGTAATGTTTTTCACCTGATTTATATAATTATTATTATGTCTCCGCATACGTCATTCTTCCCTGATTCCTAGTGCACTGGTATATAATCGAAGATTAGGATTAGATCTCGTAACCCAAACACAAATACCTATGAGAATTAAATAACTGTGTAGCACAACAAGAAACATAACTAATATGTTATGATGCTTACATTTTAATGATTGACGAATCAATTCATTTCATATCTCCATACCGTAATTTAAGTTTCATAACTATGCAGATATTTTGCCAACGTCGCAACGTAAAAAGGTAGAATCTAAAATCTTGCACCTAGTATACTGACACGGTTAATAATTGAGGGCGTTTTCCAGTTTGTGTTCAACTTACAATAATCTGCAGTGTTACCTTACTAAAATTACCAAAGGATAGCTCATATCCATCCAAGTTTACAAAGTATGCGTATTCACTGATAATTAAACTTCCACAAGTAGATCAGTTTCACTGAAAAGTTTGAATTTTATGCTGAGAATAATACTAGATTACAAACCAATCACAAGTACTTAATTATTTGAAATCCTTCCAGGTGGACTCTTGTATATATGAGACGTTATATAAATCCATTATCTGATAGGATTTAGTTATCGTGCGCGGGATCTATTTCGGGATCTGTTCAAGTTATTATCGATGAATACTGTTCTGAGAGTATTAAAGGGACATGGGAGGTGGGGGGGGGGGGTGAAAAGGGTTATGTGCCTTCATGATACAGCTGGTAATACATCATTACAACATGTAGCCCATAAAATATTCACTTTTTGTTTACTATGGTTTATATTTAACCATTATTGTAATTGACGCCAGCTTAATTAAATAGATGGCGCTCGTTTTGAATGATCAATTATATACACATGTGTACTTCTCAAAGGATATAAAGTTATAATAATAACAATCAAAATTAAATGACATTTCACCTGCATATGACATGAAAATAGGAAAATTGTAATGTTAAATCGTCGTCATCTGAAATATTCACGCAAATGAGGCAACTTCTAACAATTTATTACCGTATATGCAACTTCTAACAATTTATTACCGTATATGCAACTTCTCTTCTGACCATTTTTCTTTTTTCATCTTCAGTTGATTTTATTATCGTCGTAAATGTCATACATTACAAACAAAAGTATTAATTGTATTGACGATTTCCTGACGAAAGAGCAATACTTTATAAGTATATATAACTAGATACGTACTTTATTTACAGACTCGATAGGGAAGTATT
This sequence comes from Apostichopus californicus, assembly GCA_020650975.1. Taxonomy (NCBI): domain Eukaryota; kingdom Metazoa; phylum Echinodermata; class Holothuroidea; order Aspidochirotida; family Stichopodidae; genus Apostichopus; species Apostichopus californicus. The sequence continues at coordinate 10,207 of JAIPMN010002810.1, read as the reverse complement.
TCCAGTCATACATAAATTCTAGGAATAATTTGTAAAAAATAAAAAATAATTCTTGTCCGGCGAATGAATCCTGACTTTTTATCTGGGTATAATGTGATTTCTATCGATCAATAATAACAAGAGGATCAATTTGCTTCAAAGACATGTCATAACTTTCACCAATTTGACAACGTCCGTTAACATGAAAATTAAAATTGTCCAGTAAAGAGACACATCCTTCCTCACCGGCATTGTCTACAGACTCAACCAGATTCGTTAATGTCGCACTATCGATAAGGTTTCATAATATTTACATATGTCGGACCCGGGCCATCTGGGTGTAATGTTACTTTAATTGATCAATAATAACAAGAAGATAATTTTTTCTTCCAATATATGTGATAACCATCACCTATTAGACGATTGATAAGTTTTCCTAATATTTACATCTGTCCTGCATGGTTACTGTCATCATCGCTGTCTTCGTCATCACCATCGCTTACATTACAACACCAGTATAATGTATAGGCTACAGCACTCAGATATACCAGGCTTTCGGCTGTAATCGCGTGATCATATCTCCATCGAGTTGGTATAGAATATGATCCAGGTTTGTAGTAGCATACGATCATTATTTACAGGTGTGTATTCGATTGTTGCTGTTTTTCATTAATTCTTTTTTTTACCGTCTCGTACGTTATCCTTTCTTCTTCTCTGTTTGTCGCTGAATATTCATAGTCTTGGTCAGCTGGTTCAGCACATGTGTTATGTTAAGACATTCCATGTTGATGACTCACCTCCTCGTACGATGGATCATCTTGTTTCTTCTTTATTCCTATTATTTCGTGTTCGTAATCATGACGTATTATGGAAGAGCTACTAGTCGCCATGGCAACACCGACGTCATTCCTTCCACTTATTTGATTAACAAGTTGAGGGTTGGGCTCAAGATATCCATCTTCCTCCTCTCCTTGTTTTGAATTGGATGCAGGATGTCCTCTCAGCTGAAATTCACTGTCCTCTTTTTTGATCTCCTGTCTCTCTTTCCTTTTGAATTGACTTTTATGACAAAGAAGAACTGTAATGACAATTGCTAGTATTATCACAACAATAGATAAAAGAATGTTAGCAATTGTACTAATGTTCACTACTGGTGTCTTATTAGATTTAGTCATTGGTTCCTCAGTAATATTTCTGGTGTTGCTGTTGGTGTATTTTTCGAAGGTCCGATGGTTACATTTAACGTCTTCTGATAGGTAGTTGCAGTAGAAGGAGACGATGCATTTGTGGATACTCGTATCGATGTTAATGTTACTGGAACGGTCAATGGTTGCTGGGTTGGAGTTTGAGGTGTGGGGTTAGTTGGCCTTGGCGTTACTTTAACGGGTCCAACAGAACATGGTTGTGATCCAGTAATTCTCAGCATGAGGTGTGAACACTCGTATACTGTGTTGTCGTCATCAGCAGCGAATGGACCAACAACAGCTACTACTATTACTATACCTTTAGCAAAACTTGAAGTTGAAGTAACTGTAGAAGTAGCTAAAAGAACGGGATTCGGTTCAATCTTCTTTTGCCATATATAATCATATGGTGTGAAATCACCTATAGGGGCACTCCACAGAAAGTAACAAAATAAAGTCAAGCTTTCACCTTCATTCACATTTAATGTTTCACTGCTTTGTGGACAGGAGAGGCTAGTCCCTGATCGGACATCCAATGTCAGGTTTGTCAAAGTCATAGAGCCATCACCAGTCACCAATCACTGGTATATTCCACCGTGGAATGTCAGTACTCTTGTAATCCTCACCTCTATAGACTTTGTAAACGGAGTTATCATGAAATTGTCTTGACCGTCGATGATTATGTTTGATTGATTTCTGATTTCAAATTGAGGATTATTAAACTCAGGAGCAGAACATGTCATCACGATATCTGATTCAGCAACCAGTACGTTTATTTCGAAAACAACGCACTCTGCTGTAGTAAATACGTTTCATTAACCTCAGCCTCGCTGGAGGTTATTGCATGTATACCCGAAAAGGGTAGGGGTGGGGGATGGATGGGTGCAACAACTGGACCGCAGTTCTATAGGCTTTATTAACTAAAAATTTACTTTATCAATATTTCATTTAATGTCACCAGGGGTCAAATTGTGGAAAACGAACAAAATCATAAGGCTATATAGCCTTACAAAATTGTCAAATTTTGGCCAAAAAGGAAAATTCTCAACTGTTTTTAGAGGAGGTCAAAGGTCATTTGGGGTCACCAGGGGTCAAATTGTGAACACCTTGTATACAGGATATCTCAAGAAGGGAAGCTTGGACCAATCTCATATTTCGTGTGTAGGAGTACCGCATTGAGGAACAGAATCATATTGTTTTTGATGGAGGTCTAAGTAAATTTGGGATCACCAGGGGTCAAATTGTGGAAACCTTGTAAACATGATATCTTAAAAAATATCTTGCAGTACCCTCTTTTGCTTTGTGTTTTTGTTAATTTCATACAATATATGAGATCTTGGGGATCGACAAAAGAAACTTTTAACATTCACATTGTAATAACTAGCTTTACGTTAGTTTCTTTAACTTTCCAATTATCTTTTGCATGTGCAAGTGCGTTGTCGGCCGTGCACTCGCTCAGCCCTTGCAAGCAATGTGATTTTATAATCTACCGTATCTCCCACCGACCAGCCTATATAAGATAACATGGGCGTTTCGCCTCATAAGAATATAGGAGAGGCTGTTAGCAATTGTTAATTAGCTTAAGGGCATCCGTAGATAAGAATCAGAATTCTCGACCAAATCTCCATTGACTTAAGTGTGTCGGTAACTTTTGGAGTTGGCAGGTACGTCACTGCATACATGCCTGTGCACAAAGGTGTGTTACGTTGTACTGTTGCTACATACAACGTTGCTATTGGAATATCATTGTGAATCATCGGTATTATATCTTTGCTTCCGTTGTTGAAGTTTTCAGTCGTATTTCGCAATTGTTGAGATTCAGTGCCAAATAAAAACTGCAGGTTTGGTTGTTGTAACGTTGGGGAACTTACCAGGCGCCGTTAACGAAAATTAACTGTCGCCTAGTATTAGAGGCAAACCAGACGCAAACTCTTAGAGACCAGGTGGAAAAAATCGCCCGGAGCCTGCTTTAATGAACGGCTTGTAGGTGTACCACATTAAGTAGAAGAAGCCTGTTTTCTTTGGTAGAGATCAATCTGTATGCTGAATACAAGATAAGTTTCCATCTCGGTCATCAGCTGCCAATGTGAATATTTTTTGTCATATCTCAATGTTTTTTGATGTACTACTTAGATCGCATGTATGTTGTTCATCGTGGCTATTCCCTACAGCCACATTCACATTCATCTTATTCATGTAGCATCATCGAAACAGCACTGCAGTTTTGCTGTCTGGTTAATTTAAATTTTCCACAATAAGATGCGTTATTATCATGGTGCTTTTATCACATCGGAGGGAATCAGAAGGACGCCACCCATATAGTAGGTAGGATAGTGGAAAGAACTTAAAAAGTTTTTGGCCAAAATCTAACAAAACACGAACCAAAACCTTACAAAGCCGTAAAATTTGGGCCTAAATGAAAGTTTCCAAATTTCTGTAAGAATACATATATGACGGATTCTCTGCTCCCAGAACACGCTTCTTTCTAGAAAAAAAGTGGAATTCGACGAAGATTTAGTTATTTAATTTGATATGAAATGACGTCAAGGTATGGTTTTAAGGTTTTTAAAGTGACCAGCTGTAACCAGCTATATTTGTGCTTATATAAAGGCCTCAGTTTCAGGCTATTTAACTGCTGCAAGAGGATTTGTGCCTAGCGTCAATTGCCAGTAGGAAAGTAATATCACTAGCAATTCAGTTATACCATTGGACATTAATATCATAAACTACAATATCAATACTACATTTACTGATCATGTGGTACAGTAATGTATGGTTTGAGCAAGTAGTCTAGTTTTCAAACAATTGCACTTTCAGCAAGTGGCTGTTAAATGGTGAAATTCTGGGCCTGAATTTACTACTCTCCTGCTTAAAAATCAATCGGGCCGATTTGTCCCGGCTCCTTGGTCCTCTCTACGTGCTCTTATACAGTTCACTAATGGCAAATAACATTCAAAAGGTTAAATTTGAAGGAGTAGAGATAAGCTGTTTATCTTCCAAAAGAACGCATGCAATCTGCGTGAAACTTATTATCATACCTCCTTGTTAAAAAAGAGTCTAAAATTCCGATCTATTGACTTATCGAATAACTTCTTTAACTGTCATACTTTTGTTTACTTCCTTTTTCTTGTTCTGGGAGTGATCTAGTTGTCCAGTCCTCGAGTTTTTTTTTTTTTTTTTAGAAAACTTCTTTTCACTTCGACACTTCTTGCTCTTGCTACATATTTATTTGTTATAAATGATATAACAAAACATAAGATTAAACTGAAGTAAAGGGTGAATACACTTCAAAACAACTCATTTGAATAGTATAATCAGTTAAAGTTATGATAAACGTAAACTGACTTCAAAGGAGCTCGGCATTTGATTTGATTGTGCTACATGTCTCGAAACTATTCCATGAATCCTTTCAAAATGTAAAACATCATATTGACTATAGTCAAGAGTTAAACATGACAATAATGACGTAAACTTAAATATTTGAAATCTGCAACCTTTTTGCTTTGCAGATCGCTATAACGCCCAGTGGGTGTACCTAAACTTTTGCACAACCCCAACTATAGCTGGATTCGAACCGGAACACCATGGTTACCAGTCCACGGCTCTATCCACTGAGCCACCTGACTAGTTATTTCTACATTAGCTGAAATTTATTTGAAGGTTTGCAATAACTACCGTTACTATGAATGATATCTTCCTCCAGAAAGCCTTCCTCCAATTAGCACAATGGATGAGAATACTTGAAAAGCGTACGATGTTTCTTTATGCATCACAACACAGGATATATAAATACTGGGGGTATAATGTTTTCTTCAAAAGATCTAAATGTACAATAGGTTTACACTAATATAGTATTAAAGATAGCAGTATAGTTGTTTTTTAACTTAACATAATTGTACCTTCAAGTTGGAAATATGAAGGAGAAAAAAGAGAAATTTTCAGATCCTATAGTGACACTATCATATCACATGCAGGTTTAATAAACCAACGATATCTAGCTACCGGAAAAAATCTTTGTTTCTTAGCAGTGTGGGGCAGTCATTCTTCACAAAAGTCCCTGTCACATCATCTAAACACGACGGTTGGGTTGGCTATCCCCTTTAAGATGAAAAAAAAAACAATATATTTCTTAGATATAAATTTAATTCTGGACTTTTGCTTTGATAATAAAAATCAAATTATTCCTGATAAGACAACGACTTTTAAAACACGTAAACAATGGTTTTCATCCTCTAGTATTTTATGCATTACCGAACCATAAAGGGGGTGGGGTGGGTGGGGGTGTGGGGGGGGGGGTCAACTAAGCGTGGCTTGCTTGAATGTCCTTATTATGAACCCTAGAAGTCTCACGTACGTGCAGGAAGCATTCTCAGGATTCCAACAGGAAATGTGTGATGAGTCTTTTTCACAGAACACGTAGTTGATCGAATAGTCGGATAATTCCACGAAAGCATAGCTGTACATATTGGGTTATGAATAATACATTTAAGCAATGACCTATGGGCGACATTATGAAAATAATTATTAGAGCAATAATGATTATATTGCTTTAAATTTATTTCTGGACTATTTCTTTGATAATAAAAATCAAATTATTCCTGATAAAAAAAACGACTTTTATTACATGTAAACAATGGTTCTCATCCTCTAGTATTTTATGCATTACCGAACCATATATGTTTTGTTTTTATCAACATAGCGTGGCTTCCTTGTATGTCCTTATTATGACCTCTTATAAGTCTCACGAATATGCAGGAAGCAATCTAACGATTCCAACAGGAAATGTGGTATGCGTCTTTTTCACAGAACAAGTCAATGAAAAGTTGATCGAACCGTCGGATAACTCCACTTCCAGGAAAGTACAGCTATACATATTAGGGTTATGAATTATACGTTAAAGCAATGAAAATATGGGCAACATTATCAAAATAATGATTTAGACCTAAAACTGTCCTTGTAAGTTCGTGACCACGTTATGCGCAGTATTTAAATCTACCTCGAATTGGTTGTCTTCTTCAAATTAACAAAATTCTCTTGGAGTATTTCCAGTGTAAATTATCAAAGATTATGGCGAGTGAGACAGTTCTACGAGCAGTTCTCCTAACAGTTTTCGTTTGTAAGTTCCGTTTTTCTTTTGAATTTTCATTCATTATCAATCTATTGAAATAATAGTGTAGTTTAAAATCGAATTGCAAATATAAAATTTGATATTTTTTTTGTCAGCGAAATTATAAACCAATTGAGATATATTGTATTTGAGAGTATACGCTCACTGTATTAATTTTACGTATGGTACGTCGTCGCTTATAAATGTTATTTAAAGTTGTGCATCTTTCTTAACACGGCCATACATAGGAAACAGTTTTGTACTTTACAATATTTAATTTATACTTTTTATATCATATTAAATAATATCATTGCCTTGCTGTGTACTTGGGTGGAAAAACAACGGTTGAATGTACGTTTATGTGGAATATATTTCAAATTGCTGTACACAGCTTAAGACAAAGAATCCTAGGAAGGACTCAAAACCATCAGACGAGATCAGTTATAGCTGCTAGCAGGCTGTCGATACATACATCGAAAAACATCTCAGCATTTTATAGTTAGTTGACATATCAGTGACCTTAAGCTGTATTTTCTTCAACTTAATGATTTGTCTACGCTCTATTGGTATCGTGCATCATAAAACGTGACGCGGATTGTTGGCATAATCTGGTACTAATAATTTTCGATACACTTTTAATATCTAACATTTCCCTTAGGAGTCAGCCAGACCCTTAACAAGCCTGGTGAACGTAGCTCCTGCCCCGCCCCCAAATCCTCCCATGCATACCATGGTGCCCCCCCCCCTTATAAAGCCACCCCAAAACACACGCACTTACACATTTACGCCAAAATCATGGATACAAAAAGGCTTCACAAGTTTACCAAATAATTGATTTTTAATGATGGCGCCGCCTAACTCAGAATTAGGGCCTATACTTGGCTTCATTGCATGGTCTGAAAGTAGCACGCATGGACCTTTGCTTCAGTGTCTCTTCTTTGTGTTTTATTACAAAGGCCTGACTATTGCGGCTGCAGTTCTTGATTGTAGAATCTATTGTGAGCTTGCCACAGATATTAACAGTCCAGATCTGCTTGTGACATCAACACCCGCAGAGTGTGAATGTGTTCAGGAAGAGGAAATTGATGGTAAGTCAAACCAGATTTATTATACTAAAATGCTATATGTCACATAAATTGTTGAAAACGTCTTCCGCTCGTCGATATAGCTTTGAATAAATTAAGGCTATCTCTAATTTATTGACATATATTTATTAATTTTACTTATATAATTAATTTAATGCTAGTCTATAATTCATTTAAATCATTTAAATTATATCTTGAATTCACTGGAAGATATCTTTGGATTCTTGTAAAGACATCTTTAAATAAATTTATATCATCATTTGATCAAAGTTTTTTAATAAATTTTCAAATTGTAAATTTCGAGCTAGTTAATGTACGTTTTGAAGAAAATTAATGAATTACAAAGAAAGTGACAAATGAGTAATTCCGTCGCATAAATTTTGAAATGCAAATTATTTTCGAAAGGTAAGCAAATCGACAATTATCTGGGTTACTGAAATGTACGTGAATGTTTTAACATATTGTTACAAATTTTCCGCGAAACGATAAGATCTTTTCGGCATTTTTCGGAAGTTGTTTAAACGAGCATATTTCTTTATTTGGCAGTCATCGTATTGCTGTAGGATGTTAGTGTGTTAGTGTGTTAGGATGTTAGTGTGTTAAAACTGTCATTTTGTAACTTATAAATGGCAGTTTGATCATTTAGTAAACATACAGAATCGATCAATTTGCAATCTGTTGCAAATTGTTAACATATCGAGCGAACAATTAGGTTTTTTTTTAATTATCGATATAGTAAAAGTGATTTAAACAATTTTGACGGCACCTTAACATTTCCATTTGCCTACTTTCGTGATGACAGACCATTGCGTAATAATCTGAGGAGGTCAAAGGTCGTAAAGTACTGGTACCACACCACAGCTATAGTAACTTTAGCCAACAAAAATGTTAAGTAGCTTTGTCGGCGGTTGGGGAGGGTGTTGGGGGGTTGTACTAAAACTTACCTACAGGCCATATCCTCCTTCTGACTCCAGGTGAACTTTCGTAGACTTTCCAGATCTGTCAAAAAATAAAAGTGTACGTTTATTAGTACCAAATAATATACCTTTTGGACGGTTAAATTTGAAACAAATATTCCTAGGTTCTCATAAAATTACTGTGTTTCATCTAGAGATTAGAAAACAAAGTAAACAATAAGCTACTTTTTGGGTAGTAATTACCCTTCTCCTTCATGTCAAAATATAATTGAGTTTAATTTTATATTGTTTTAACTTTTGTAGATTATTCAGGTGATGGTTCTGGTGGAATTATTCTGACTCCTTGTGAAATTTACTGTGACATCAAAGAAAGGGATCCCTCGGAAACAAACTTGATCCGACCGGGCGGATGCACATGCGACTCAGATCCAATACCTACAGTTGGTAAGGAAACTTTTAACATAGGTTACACTTGGGAAATTTTTAAAAAAAATGTCCTTCATGGTAACAACCTTTTAGGAATGTCTGCATTTAGACATGGAATAGGTAATAAAGAGTTCTTTTCCTAATTATGAGATCATTTTGCATGATAGTAGTAATTATAACTTTGATCAACAAATTCAGGAAAGGAGCGTTGATTTTCAAAGGGCTGCATTAAAAACATTACCTTAAAGTTTACGGGATAAATCATTTCGGCACTGAATACTGCACCATTTGTGTGTTCTGAGCAGAAAAAGTGGTCCTAACCACTTGAATACGTCGATCCTCTACTTAGATTGATGGGTATCCTAATAAAGTGTTACATGGTTTAATGTAATTTTGAAATGAGTTTGTATTTAACTTGTTAACAAAATTTCAAATTTATTAGTGAATCTTAAAGATCTTATTTTCTTTCAGAATGTCATGAACTAGAATGTCCAGAATGGTATCATTTTGACAAATCAAGTTGCAGTAAGTATACTAGGCCAACAGTAAAGTCTGAATGATTTAGGATGACATGTATATTAATTGCCTATTTAGGATACAGTAAAAAAGAAACATTTATTCGGGAGATATGGAACAGAAACAAACTTTCCCTAAAGTCATATAAGCAGTGGAAATTATGTAATAATTCTGTGTAAATTAGATTTATTTATTTATTTTTTTTTACTTTGTGTGTCCTATCTAAAATAATTGTAACGTATCACAAAATGTCCAAAACTGTCGGTATGATTACCAAAGAAACGAACTTGTATACCTTGCATTTAAGTGATGAAATATGTGTCGGCCAAGGAATGGAGAAGGGCTCCTACATGACACGTTTGAAGTAAAGACGAGAGCTGTATTTAAGGGGCTGAACCCACGCAATTTAGTGAGAAATTGTGCAGCCAGCCAGCCATATGTGCGTGTTCAATGTGAAAGACATTCATTCTCACATTTAATAGTCACATCAGCTGCAAGAGATGCCAAAGACCAGAATCCTAATGCAGTTTTATCCATAGTTCAAGAGATGCTTTCAAAGACCAGAATGCTAATGCAGTTTTATCCATAGTTCAAGAGATGCTTTCAAAGACCAGAATGCTAATGCAGTTTTATCCATAGTTCAAGAGATGCTTTCAAAGACCAGAATGCTAAAGTGGTTTTATCCATAGTTTAAGTGATGCTTTCAAAGACCAGAATGCTAAAGAGGTTTTATCCATAGTTCAAGAGCTGCTTTCAAAGACCAGAATCCTAATGCAGTTTTATCCATAGTTCAAGAGATGCTTTCAAAGACCAGAATGCTAAAGTGGTTTTATCCATAGTTTAAGTGATGCTTTCAAAGACCAGAATGCTAAAGAGGTTTTATCCATAGTTCAAGAGCTGCTTTCAAAGACCAGAATCCTAAAGCGGTTTTATCCATAGTTCAAGAGCTGCTTTCAAAGCCCAGAATGCTAAAGTGGTTTGATCCATAGTTTA
>JAIPMN010002809.1:0-22152 GCA_020650975.1 Apostichopus californicus | reverse complement strand
TCTATGTCATTCCTAATTTTAATATGATATTGTTTATAGCAATGCAACCCATCCACATAAATATATTGCTCTTGAGTGTTTCTCCATGATATTATAAACTACTAACTATGCCGTCTGCTGTAGAGCTATTCTCAACGTTAGTTTTTTATTCTGTATAAAGAGCAATCCATGTGCTATAGGTTAACATGCAGACTAGTATAGTTGCCGGTACTCATGTCCATTCTCACAATTTAACTCATACTCTGGCATTTTGGAAATCAGTATAGATACTCTTGCACTCATACCAAGGGGGCTATTACTTGTACTCATACTACAACTCTGCTATCAAGTGTGCTCAAACAAAGATCATAGACATAGGCCTTCTTGTGTTGTTTTCAATAAGAAATGCTCATGGCAAAAAAGGCCACCATTGTACTGGTTTCAGAGGCTATCATATAATAGTTGAAACATAATTTTTCATTACGAATGTTTGAATTTGAACAGTTTATGCTTGCAGTTCACAAGTCAGAAGCTAATGACTCTGATATACTGACAAAATGACTTTTTATGTATGTTTTGAGAGTTCAGTAGCCAAACTGTACTTTCATACGATAATAATTTCATTGCAAAGTTGCCAAATCATGGTCCTTCCAATCTTGTGGTTCAGTTATAATTCTGTGTGTTATCTAGTTCATGTACGACCAAGAGCAGTTATCAGAACAGACCAAAGTTTGGGTGGCCTGCCCAATTCAAAAATGTAGTAACAAGTTAACCTTCACAACAAAACAGCATCGGGCAACCGTTTAGTGTTTACATGATAATTAGAAGATGAGTTGATAATAGTTCAGAGTAGTTTTTGCTGGACACAAGCCAACATTATCAGCAGGGGTCAAGTAAACTTTGTGCATTCTTCTAGGGGACCGGTATCTTAAAACATGTGTTTTCACACCTCGCCGTTTTACATTTCATCTTATCAAGCCTTCTGTTAGACTGTTTGACAATGTTACTTACCTCATCGTCACTCTTAGCAGGTTCGTTGTTCTGTTGATAAGAAAAGCCGACTATTTCTGGCGGGTCCTCGTTACCTGCTTCAGTCCAGTCTCTCTGGTTACTCTGGCGTCTATTTTGTGGGAGCTGTTGATTAGTCTCTGCATTTTGGTGGTTGCCATAGACACCTGCAAAAATGTTACAAATCTTGTTGTCAGTAAACCTAACAAGAACTTATCCTTGTGCTCATCAATAACAAAAAGCAGCAGTATTTTATCAGGGAGGTTTATCAAATCATAGTCACTACTGACCAACAGACAGCAAGACAGACAGCTTCCTTGGTAATGCTATGGCAATGCATACAAATATGAATATGCATAAAATCCATTTGAATGACATTTACATGGAACTATTTGACATATATACATTGGATTCCCACTTTATCATAGCCTTGTGATAACATGTCATCTAGGTTATCATAACCAAAGCCCTGTGATGTCTTAGGCTCCCTCTTGGCTCAAATCACGTTTGACTTACACCAAAGACATCAAGAAAGGTATCATACCAAAATCAACCCTTTTGTACTTCAAGGAAGAGTATATTTCTTTGGCTAAGATGTGTTCCAATCAAATGTATTGATTCCACACAACATAATTAATATAGTACTAAAAAAATCAATAGCTGACAGTTACTGACTACAAAAAGACAACCCTATTATAGTTTAATCAATGGATAATATCTTTGTTGTTTGCCAAACCAAAAATAACAAACTGATTAGTACAGTTTTTTCTGCATATTATCATACAAATTCAGTATGACATAGTTGAAGTATAAATTGTGAGAAGGGGAAGAGGAATAAAGAAATTATTTCAATCATCTGAGTAATCATTCAACACTCCATCTCAACTGACTATTATTACAAATATTTCTTAATGGACTATCCTCAACTTTTTTTATTAAGTTTAGCAGCAGCAATGAGAGCTCAGTGTCCCTACTGTAAACCAAAGACAAATTCTTCCAGGTGAAAATGAACTCTCAGTGAGGAAAGAAATCAATAACACAGAGCTAATGGACAATTACTTCGTTACTTCCGTTGACAGACCCAGCTAGATGAAAGTGTGTCACCAAGAAAAGACATTTTCCTTGTGACATCATCAGTCTCTATGGAGATGCAACTTCAAAGCAATTTTTCTTCATATACCTCAACAATATAGACATTGCAGGGTGAAGAGTACACAGTGAGCAAATACTTTGACTATGACAAGATAAAGAACAGGAAGCAAAGCAGTCCACAAAGACCATTTGAAACTATTAAATAGACATTACCACATCCAGCAAAGGCTAGTGCAAAGGCATTATACTCTCACATCTCCCTTTATGATTTATATCTTATTTCATAACACTAGCTGACATGAGCAAAATTCTTTGATAGAGTACTCTATCAGTAGGTAGTCCAACTGCAATGGTGCTTTATTCATGTTGTTGCTTTTCATTAAATGAGCAGCAAGTTCTATATTCACTGAATAATTACTGTGTGCTCTTAGAATCATACCATGAAATGTGAGACACATGGAGGCCAATAGGCCACCATGTTTTGCATGGTACATCTCAATATATACTATATACTATAGAGGTAAGAATGTGCTACTTAATATATTGAACCCATTCATAAACAATATCTTTTGTGTCCAAGTTTGGTTCCTATTATAAAATGTACTGTGTGATCATGAAGCAGTATTGATTTATATTACATATGTTGAACTTTGTTGACCTCAAATCATATAGAAACTATGGGACATTCACATGCATTGCTTGACATAATTCCTCCAGGCTGGCCTTTATCGCAGTTTGAGTTGTCTTCACATTCTGACCAACAGTAGTTTATCTCTCAAGTGACCACAGATTGCCCACAAACCATAGAGCTCAAATGCCTCTCACATATAAAAGACATGAGATTGATCTTTTGATATTAAAGGTTCATCTTGAAATATTTGGTACTATGTATCCGTACACACACGTGATGTTTGTTCGATTCTTACATGGGGGACATGTAAGACAAGATAGGGTTCATATTTGCTATTCATTCATCAAGTGACCATGTAATAAAATTCAGCTCTTATGATTTAAGCTCGTCTCACAAAGATTAAATGTTTTTCACTGCTTATGTATGTATATTATTATATCCACACTGTGAACTGTTGATGAAAATTCCATTTACAGCTTTTAATGAGCACAATAAAGTTAGAGGCTGGCTGCTAATAATGTGTATCACTTTAAATATGAGTGGTCGTCATTCCCAAGTGTAAAACCATTCATCTGTTAATATGCAGCTTCTCTTTAACCGAGAAGATCACTCACAAACCTCAACTTGCAGCATTACTAAAGACTATACAAGGTACTTTGACATTTAGAATTATATGAGATGGAAGGAATAAGTTCTTCAAGGAAATCTACAGGATGAGAGGAAACAAAATCCAATTTTGATAACCAATGAGGTATTCTCTTGGTATTACAGATTGTTTGCAATTGGTAAACACTGTTGACAAGTTTATAGGAATTAGACTAAACATGCAAAACAAAGGAGGAAAAAACAATTTTAAGCACATTATTACCATTTTTTCTTAGTTTTTCACTTTGTGAGTTTTACAAAATAATAATGGAAACAAATAGATATTGATTGACCAATTATCATTGATAGAAACATAAAAATAAAGGAGAACTGCTAGTAACGTGTCAGTAAAACTGTGTCAAATCAGAAAGAAAACCAAACGGCTTAGTGATTCCTTCCTACACTTTTTGAAAACTTTACACTGAAAGTTACATACAAGGTTTTCTGACTTTGACCTCCATTGAACTCAAGGGACCTATGAACTCCACAAAATGTACTTGGGGGTCTTGTATTTACTGAGGTCAGCTTACATAACAGGTATGAATGAAGTTCATACAACAGTTACTTTCGGAGTGTGTTTACCACCTTCCATACTTTGATACATTTTGACCTGAAATGTACGATGACCTACATACAAAACACAAGGTTTCTTGAACTCACTAACATGGATCTACATGTATTCAATATATGAGGGTTATCCAAACTTCAATTTGGGAGTTACTCTGTTTATAAGGTTTGAAGATTTTTAACCTCTATTGACCTCAAATGACATATCAACAACATGTAATATGTTTATTGTACTTACAAGGGTAGATGTACTGTACATACAAGGTATGAAGTCTATTAATGCTTTACTATTGGAGGTATTGAGCTTACAAGGTTTTCAGATTGACCTATGCTGACATCAAATGACCACTGACCTCAACAAAATACAGCAAGTTCTTGTACTTCCTAAGGAACTATGTACAAGGTATGGGGTTCATGCACGTTATACTTTTGGAGTTATTGCATTCCACAAGACTATCAGACTTTGACCTCTGTTGAACTCAAGTGACCTCCACAAATTCAAAAGGGTTATTAACTCACCAAGTGAGAGATACATAGCAAAACATGAAGTTCAGCCAAGCTGCAATTTTGAAGATTTACAGGGGGCACCATACACACACACACCCCATGATCATATACACCTTTTGTCTTTGGCAAGAAATCAAAAGTGTTGTAGCTGACATGCTGAAACTTCTTACAGAGGAAGAGTTCATCAATACAAGGATCCTTCCTATGGAGTAATAACAGCGCTTGCTTATTGGTGCTGGATAAATACTATACAAGAAAAGATGTATTTCCATACATTCTAGTTATCAATATACTTAGACACTTGTGAAAGTTCTGAGGCATATAGTACTCTACTGCACTGCAGTGTCCATACCATTTGAGCACCAGTGATTGTAAACAAGTAGTAAACAATGTTCCTCAAAAGTTATTGAAACTTATAGTCAGCTCCACATCTCAATGCAGGCAAAAACCTCACCTAATAGTGTAGTAACCAATTTACACTACTGAGACTATCAGGTCTGTTCAGAAACATAGCTTCCTAAGAAGACTCCATAAACAGTAACAAAATAAGCAGCAATTGTTGTGGGATATTTCATGTTCCATTGCTTGCAAATAAAAGTGAATAAAGCAAATTAAGTAACTGCTAAGATCAGGATAACAAACCACCAGCTTACTTACAACAGGGGCTATAAAAAAATTGAAACTTTAGATTATTTCAGCCAAAGGAGGAACAATTGCAAAATACTTGAAGTCATAACACAATGACAATTTTGGCATTTGGTCATTTCTACATGGACACCAACAGTCCATACTGTAGATGTGGTTACTATGACTACCTATCCATTAATAAACCTCTGGGCTAGTTCTGAAGACATGCCTCACCAGCAAAAGAAAATGAATGAACCCACAAAGCAGTTATAAGGAAGACTCAGGATATTTGTTAAGCAAATGAAAAAAATAAGACAGCCTCTGATGCTAAATTACAAATATCCATACACACATCCCTCCAGGGTATGGAAGCATTCAGCTTGATTAAGTCTCAGATATTACAATGATAAGATTGCATCTGAAAATGGGAACACTGAGCAGCATATGAACAGATTAATCCATAGCACAGTAAGTGATGACACGGAAGGCAGTACTGCTGATCAGCTGTAAAAATATCTTACATCTGATGCAGTATTATGGGATTTGCAATAATATACTTTATGTATTCATATTTCATACCTCTTGCAGGAATACAGCTTAGAAGTGACAAGAATAATACAACAAACTATAAACATGAAAACTGACATCAGTTTCTTTGAAAAGCCAAATGGTTTGTGACTTATATGTCTTTGATCTTGTCATTCATGTTGAAAAGGGCATCTATTTGCACCCAATATGCTAGAATATGCTAGTAAGTCAAGTACTGGACAAACTTCATTGAACATGATGCTCAAACCCTCAATAGCATTCCCTGAGACATATCATCGTCTAAATTGACATTCCCAATAAACTGGCATTAATGTGAAGGGTCAGAACTACCAGAAAAGAACTTCAAAAACAGCTAGCAATTAATGAATACTAAAACTAGTGGCCGATATTATCTCCCTGCAAATCACATATGATGGCCAAATATAAAACAATTTATACAATACACACACACACATACATATAATAATACCTACGAAACATCCATTTTCCTACCCACGAAGCCAATCATAAATTAGTTTCTTGCTAACCTAATCATTTGATCTTGAGAAATTCATTGATCACAATCTGACTTTTTTGTATGAAACTTTACAAACCAAATAGCAATAGTATACAATGCTTTAAGGATTCCTCCTTGATAATAGCAGTGTGGCCTCCCTCCTTAATACAGCATGAAAAATTTAATATAATTCAGCTTCTACTGCACCTTGACACCTCTCTGGCTCTGCAGGAATAAGCGCTTAGCGTACACAGACAAACAATACACAAGCTGAGGTCAAAATGATACTGTAAATTAATCGTATCTACTTCAGTTGCCACCTATTTTACACTTGAAGCACAGAAGCAGTATTTTAATACTGGTCAATGGAATATGAAACACTGAATTTTAATAACAACAAACAAGGTAGGCTTTCTTCAGAGTTATTGACTGTATTTCAAACTAAAGCAGACTGACAATGATCATACTATTATAGAAGGAGAAACAAACCAAACAGCCAAGAGGCTTAGTGAGTGATATCTTGCCTGATTTCATGTGGAAGGTTTAATGTCATATTGCATACAATTTTTTTCAAGCTTTGACCAATTTTGAGTTCAAAGAAGCAAGAAGGTTCTTATGCATGTGTGGACCTACACATTTCTGGTGGATGTACAATTCAAGTTTGCAGTTCATCCCAGATTAACTAGAAGTAAGAAGTTATCATGTTTTCCCAAAACTGACTGGTTTGGCAGGGATGAGTGACAAAACTGACCTGTCTCCAGTCTACTTATGCACTTTTGTTTACCTAACCTACTAACTTGGTAATGTTTTAGCACTGGGCCCCCTCCTCCACATCTCAGGTTCCGCTCCCTCTCTATTCCTTTGGGAGCTACCATTTTTGCTGTTTACAAAAAGGTCAGAATTTGACCTGCTGATTTTAAGTGACCTTTGATTTTTTTTTTTTAATGGCATGTTTGTACTTATTAAGGTAGATTCATATATTTAGTGTAACTTTTGACCATCACATAAAACAAAATAGGAATCTTGTACTCAATAAAATGGATTCACACATACTCTAACTTTTGAAGTTATAATTTTTTCCAAGCCAATTACAGGAACACAACGATCACCACCATCAAGTCAAGAGGATCCAGATTAAAGATATATACTATAAATTCCAATTACTCTTCCAAAAATCAGCAAAAAAAAAATTGCCAAACAAGTGTCTTTGCATGCTGCTTTAATTTACACTATATGTTATTAAGAAAATTGGTCTGAACAGGGATAAATAAATTGTGAATGCAGCTTCACAATTCATAGTTTGAAGATGGATATCTAGAATGAACAAAGATAGGCTGCTTTGTTCTACAAATACCAGCTATGACAAAGTATTCGTTGGTATTGATAGGCATATTGATCAGAGGTTTATGAGATGAAGCTTAAAATAAGAAAGCTCTACACGAATATATGTAACAGATAAAACTTCAGAGGAATTTTTTGAAGCCTGTTAAAATCTGCAACATATCTGTAGCCACTGATCACACATAGGAATATGCAATTTAAAGACAAGACAGAATCACATTCTTTCAGAGACCATAACCTCAACATAATGAAAGTATGAATCATTTAAACTATCAAAGAGTGTACAAACCACTAGAACTGTGCAAAATTAAAAACGTACTCTCAAACATCTTATTTCCCTTGGATACTTTTCCCATGAGATGTTTGCAAAGTCTGAAATAGATTCCAAATACACTTAGCAATTAGGTGAACCTTTCAATCAAATTAAGTGCATCATTGCTTTACTGTAGTGTAGCACCCTTAAGTATTAATTTAGAGGGTAATGTATAAAGATTGCTGCTATAAGTACACAGATATTTTTTTCAGCCCCAATATATATATATATATCAACTCATAATGAAACTTCACTGAAGAGAGAGAGTGTTGTGATAAATTGAAATGAATCATTTTGATTTCTCATTATTTCTGCTTTGCTATCTTAAAAAAAAAAAATTGTATAATTTCTTAGATGAAAAGTCCACAGTAAGTTGACTTCTGAATGGTAGATTTTGAAAGAGTAGAAAGTGGACCGTATCCTTGAAGTGGGATATAGTTGGGTGCAGTGCTAAATCGTTTCCAGTTTTTCAGTTTATGTAGATGGAAATTTTCATAAAGATTGGAGACAGGAAAGAGAAAGCCAAATAAATACATAGGGGGAAGAACAAACAATTTTTCTGCATAAAATATTTTAAAAAAAATGAATGAATGCAGTTGAGGACTAATTTCTTTACCTTTCTGTTGTCGTCTTCTTTCTCTGGCATTTTGTTGTCTTCCACCGATAACAGCAGCCAGTGTGTCATCAACCACTGGTTCCCTAGCTCCTTCCTGACCTGGGTGACTGTTGTAACCCTTCCCGACCACGGTTACGTCAGCTGTGGCATTATCTCTGAAAGTCACTCCGCCGGCAGGATTAAAATCTGGTCCAGCCAGATCCAGTTTTCGGTTGACAAGTTCCCCTGAACCTTTCCTTGGATTCCTCCCAGACGACGAACGGACAATTCTAGGCTTGCTACTGAATGGTGAGTCTGGTGGAACCCTCTTTGGGCTGAGAGATGTTAAGAATAACATTCAATGATACAGTAGTTACCCAGAAAATTATTTTTTGTTCATAAGATGATAAAATATAGTATACAACTGTATTTCAATGAGAAAAGGAATAAAACACACTCTATTTCAAAACCAGAATGAAAACATTTCATGGTTCCTTGCTGCTGTTCATTAGTTCCATTCATAGGGAAATTTCTAACAAAGCCCTAATACAACAACAGCAATTTATGCACACAAACTTTTGTTGCCAAAGTAATGCTAAGCCCTAATATCAATTGCAACACACATCAGTGTGTGAAGACTATCTACCATTATCATCATACCAAGTTTGACGAAATTCCGACTAATAATAGTAGCCAAGTAATTGCAATTTGGAGTATTTCACGTTTGACCCCATGACCTCATTAATATTCATGATATGAGCACCAAAATCAACAGGGTTCATCTACTCACTATGGGCCACCCACCCACCAAGTATGGTAATGATTGGTCATTCCCTTGTTGAGTTATCGTGCAAACAAACTTTTCATAACGAAATATTGCTAAGCCCCCCCCCTCATAAATATGCATGATATCAATTGCAACACACATCAGTGTGTGAAGACTATCTACCAATATCATCATACCAAGTTTGACGAAATTCCATAAATAGAAGCCAAGTTATTGCAATTTGGAGTTTTTCACGTTTGACCCGTGACCTCATTAATATTTTTTAACTTTGACCTCGTATAACTTCGCACACGAAGGTCACACGGGGGTCAAATTGAGGTCAAGGGTCACCCAGATGCGGGTCGACAATTGGATTACATTGAAGCAACTCCCAACCCTAACGGACATTTCGTTCTCAAGTTATCGCAAAAATACTAGTTTTTTATAATTAATTAACCTTTGTTGACCTTCGATCACATTACCGTTATGTTTGGAAACGATCCCTTACCCCATTCACAACTACTCCCAAAATATCAACCATGTCGGACCCTGTCAATGGGAGTTATTGCTGTTTTTAATATATTGGTTTTTGGCATCTAACTGGCCTTTGGTGACCTTTGCCGGCACCAAAATCAATAGGGTTCATCTAGTCACTATGGGCCACCCACCCACCAAGTATGGTAGTGATCGGTAATTCCCTTGTTGAGTTATCGTGCATACAAGCTAAAGCGTCACACACACACACACACACGCGCACACACACACACACACACGCCAACCTGAATACATAGGTTCCTTTGCTTTCAGCAAGGAACCAAAAACATGTGAGCATGGAAGAGAAGCACATCTTATTCCTTTCACAATCACAGATACTTGAGACTGGAATTCTGAGCAATATGGATGGATTACACAAGGACAAAACTTAGCGGCTGGGTATGTGGGCCAAAGTACAAGCTTTTCTGTTTTGGACTGTATAGACTCATTTAACCATAACAACTGTGAGTAGTAGTTTGGCATTTCCCTTTGGCTCGGAGCAATCGATTTACCAGCGTTGGTTTACCTCAAATCTTAATAAATGCACACATTTGGAAAAATCTATTACGCTATAGTTGTTGGCATTTTGAAAGAAAGGGTAGAGGTAAATTATGGCCAAAAGAATTTGACTTCAAATATAGTAGGAAGGAGATTTGAGATACAGAAATTCATTAGCCATGAAAGAATTATAAAATAAGAATAAGGACAGAAATAACAAAGCATAACATCTATTAAACTATTGTTATGAAATTGGTTGACTTAATTAGAATAAAATATACTTTTCCATCATGGGATAAGACAATGTAAAGTACACTGCAACTGAGCTTCAGAATGGCAAAGAAAAAATCTTATGGCTATAATTGAGGTTTCCTTTTATTAAATAAAGTTTCTGTGCTTAACTCATAACTGGATTGGTGGACTGGATGCTTTCACTGCAATAAATTGGTAATCCTTTGTGGGCAACCTACAAGGAAAAGTTTGCTTGTCCCACAAGATAACCAACCAGATCACTCCTGTACATGGTTTTTAACTTTGTGTTATCGCGGTTAGAGATTTTAAAAGTTTAAACTACACAAGTTTCACAATGCAAATAACAAACTTGTCAATGGACAATCGGTAAGAATATTTATGTCACCAATCCTGGGTATATAACCCTATCAATTGAATAGTAAAATAAGCTAAGAGTAGTACTAAAATGGGATCGGAATAAATTTCAGGAGGAAAATGACATAACCTCATGAAATATTCTTAAGCTATTGGCAACACAGTAATTATACCAAGTCTACATTAAGATCATAATTGATACAATCACAAGATAAATATCACTGCTCAAAGACACTAGCAAAATGAAATTACCTTCCATTTTTGGAGCTGTGTTCAGGTTTAGCGAATTTACTCTCTTCCACAGCGCTGTTCATGGGAGTAAAATTGTCAAAAAATGCGGAGTCTTGTAAATCTGCCATAGAATGCTGCTGATAAGAGGACACACTCTTGCTTGACTTGGCTTGCTTCTGGGCACGTTTCTTTTGAGCGCTGCTTCGAACACTCTGCAAGAAGTCCTAAAAAGAAGGAATGATCATTTGCTTATCACCATACTGTACCTATTACAAAGAACGATGACGTCAATGTTTCACACCTTTTAGACTTGATGCTGATTTTCTGGCCTACTTTGTCAGACTTCTAATATCAGAGCTTGAAAGGCCAGATTTTTTAAACAAGAGATAATCATAATTAAATGTGTTTTACAAAAAGCATCTTTGTAAACCTGTAACAACTTTCTTTTCACCTAAGGATAAATCACCATTTTTTAAGATATCTTCTGGTTCACGACTAATGTTGATTGCTTTTAACAAAACTGCTGGAAATTTTCTGAATCGATCAAAGGGCAAAACCATATCTTCATACCAGTTTGTATGGCGTATATATACAAACTTTTCAAAATTGCGTTTTAATACCTCCGGCAACAGCAGAGTGAATGATGTCATTACATCATGGTAGTTAATCTGAACTGAAAAGTTGCAATTAAATGAAATTGTACCTACAGAGAATTATTAACAGCCCTTAGTGACATTCCATAAGTATCACATTTTAGGATAAATCAACAAGGAGTTTATTACATAGGAAAGTAAAGCTTTTGCAGAATATCTATCATGATGACATAAATACCATCTATTCACTGACTGACTGACTGACTGACTGACTGACTGACTGACTGACTGACTGACTGACTGACTGACTGACTGACTGACTGACTGACTGACTGACTGACTGACTCACTTGAAGAATCCAGGGTTTTCCCTGTTAAAATAGGTTACATTCAATCAACCATATCTGGAATTGGGAACAATATAAAGATTGGGTTTTCAGCTAACACTATGGAATATTTTCCCATGTTACAATGTCCGACACTTTCTTATTTGTTCAATTTTCACATAACCTGAATGTCTTTGGTATACAAATATTAGCCTTGCATTGAATTATCAGCATGATAAAAATTACTACCATTCTGTAAAGGGGAAAATAGTGAGCCTGAAGCTGATGAAGATGTTTAATTGGTAAGTTAAGCTGATAAGCAAACAAGTACATACAGCTGTATGTATATTCAATCTTCATCCAATTAGGAGAGTTCCTGAGTCTTTCCTCTACAAGAACATTTTACTAACGGAGGCTCAGCTTTGAAGGTCTTAGGGAGATTGAGAACACCTTGCTAGTGTAATTCTGAGAGCATTCCCTTGAAGTAGATCTCGTTTTGTTTGACCAAAACTGAACTACTTATGAAAAACATTCAAGATGACTTACTGTAGGACCAAGATCATCATCCGAATCTGGCGATCGCTGACTATTATCTTCAAAGTCGATGTCGATTACTTCTTCCCTTGGACTCAAATCTTTATTACGTGAACGACTGGCAGATCTGGCCAAGGTTGCTTTGAGTGGTATATGTGCTGTTGGGCCAGAATAATGTCCTGCTGATCGCTTAGGAGTGTTTGATACAGCATCTGCATATAAATGATATTGCTCAATAACCTGACAACTGTTCTTTTCCAAACTGAAGTTGACATCATAAACCTCACTGTAATAGGATATTAACATATTAATTTTTTTTTTTAAACATCCCTTTCTTAAATCTTTAATCTAGCACACTTACAGCAAGTAGATAATGTCTTCCATGAGTTGTGACCACAATGTCAAATAACAGCTTCTTAGATTCATTGATAGCACGTAATGGTGAGTCATACAAATATTAATATCATTTTAATATGAGACTTATGGTCTAATTCACAAATGAACCTAACAAGCTAAATTAGTATAATTGGTAGTTCATGACAGCCTAACCTGGATTAGAAGGAATGTTGCTGAGGATACAAGATGAATACTTACTCCTTCGAGGCTGTATATCTTCAGCAAACCTTCCCTCTGGCCAAGAATTTGAGAAACTTCGTCTTGGGCTATTATTTAAGGATGACAGATCATTAGGTCTTCTGGCAACTCTTTGCTTATCATAAACAATTCTCTTTTCATTCCAGATCTCCATAATTTTGCTCTCGTCTCTCTTCTTGGAGAGAATTGATGCAGTCAGTGGAAAAGGATCAGATCCATCTGAAAGATATAAGATGTGGAAATTGAAACATAACCAGAAGGAACTTTAGTGACTCTGTGCCCTATTTTATGGGATAAAAGGCAATTGTTTAAATAACACTGCACACAATAGCTTCAAGCTTTAACCATGTGCTGTTGACTTACAGATAATGTTTTTGTCTTTTCAGGTTTTTAGAAGGCTATCAGGCCTTTCTCTCAAATGGCCCTTGACCTGAAAAAAAGCAATAGGTCTCTTGCAATCACAAAGGTGGATGTACATACCAAATATGAAGTTATTTAAAGTGTGATATTAAGAATTAGCATGTTTAAAATGATAAAACTTAAATGAAGAGCTATTCATCTCTGTTCACATGTTCACAGGGTTTCTGTACCACTAAGAGTAATAATAATGATAATAAATAATAATAATAATGTGGATTTATAGCGCGCACAAACTCCACCAGCAGGTGCTCGAGGCACAATACAATATCATAAAAACTACAACTCAATTTAAATACAAAATCAAAACTTTATGACTTAATCCTACACACTTAAATAATACAGCAAATAACATGATGTAAACAACAACACAGGCACTGCAATAAACGACCTGGCAGATTATGGATATGCTTGTGACATTAAATAAGTCTTCAGAGCTTTTTGAACTGATGTACTGAAGAACAAGATTTATCCTGTGATGGAAATGAGTTCCAGAGATGTGGGGCTGCCCTATCCTCCCATGTACATTTGGATCTCAGTTCACAGAGAAGAGACATATTGCCTGAACGGAGTGCACGAGGAGGGTTATATGGTGTAAGAAGAGCATCTATATATTCTGGTGCCAGATCATTTAGTGACTTGAACACAATGAGCATTAACTTATACACAATTCTATAACCAGCTGGCAACCAATGTAACTCGTACAAAACAGGAGTAATGTGGGATGATTTCTTAGTCAAGGTGACCAAGCCTGCAGCAGCGTATTGGATGCGCTGAAGACGAGCAATTTGATCTTGAGGGAGGCCAAAACAAAAGTGAGTTCCCCACGTCAAGCCGGAAGGTTTTAAAACTGTGAACAATTTGTTCAGTGGTTTGTGGATCTAAATACTTTCTGATTCTACCAAATGTTTCTGATGTGAAATGATTATGAATGCACACAACTAGACTCCTGAGAACTAAGTGACATCAATTGATGAATAAAAAATAGCACCCAAATTCCTAGCAGATGCTGCTGGAGTAATATCAGAGTCACCAATTTGTGTGGTACATAAACCTTTGAGAGCTGTTGCTTACAACCAATAAGAACAAACTCTGTTTTCTGATCATTTAACTTGAGAAAAAAATGTACTTTCATGTACAGATATTACATATACCCAGGTTTTACTTTTGTAGTCCCATTTTCAGACATTGACCTACCTCCAGTAATTTCATTATGGTTCTCTGAAAGACATTTTTATACCAAGTCAGGGAATAACTTAGTGTTCAAATTTTTTGTAGCAGTTTTAAAGGCTCTGGATTTTCTTATATACTTTGATCTCTGAGAACCGACCTTCTATACATCTTTGTACTTGTACAGCAATTGCCAATTTTGCATAGCATTTTTGTGATGCCATATCAGATCAATTATTCCATACAATTATGATGTTCAACCAAGCTGCACTTCTTTAAAAGAGGGCAGTGACTTTACAGGGGTACGTTGGGGCACAGTGAAGATGTTTATATGCTAAGGTAGATCTGAGTACAAATGAATAGGAGACAGGAAAGAGGGGAATGAAATTAATCTGAATTTTAATCAAATTGTCTCTAGATGCAATGAATCATTCGATATAGGTGGCATTTTGTTTACAGATATTACAGATAATACAGGTGAAGTTAACAAGCTACAGAACATTGAGACAGTTTTCCATTGATACATGTCAACTTCTGGATATGTCCCTAAACTAACCCATGTTTCTTAATTTAGGACTAAATAGGACTTTTTTCCACCGAATGAAACTTTGTTAAATGGGAGTACATACAGGTTTCATTGGATTCTGAAATTATGTCACCCAGACACTTCAATTATGTACAGTAGTATCAATCACCTAAAACAAATCAAAACTTTTAAGGGATTGCACACTTACAACAAACTCAACAAACAGCCATGCTAATGAACTGCACTATGATGGGATTTTATTGTCATACATTAGTAAAACTTTTATAGACACCAGCTCCCCCCCCCCCCCCTTACACTGTGACTGGGTAAAACACACAGATCAATCAAATCAGCGATGTTTCTCGCAAACGCTGTGTCTGCCAGATACAAGGAATTAAACCTACAATTTGGTCAATAGCCTAATGTGTCCACTGGTTTATTGCTGAAAGGTATATTCCAATGGCATGTACAGTATATTACTGCGCTTTGTAGATTAGAAAGGGATATCCTCCATGTTTCTGATGAACTAAAATGCATTGAAGGTGAGTCTGATAAGTCTATTAAATGCTGGAGAAATGTTTAAACAATCTCAAGGTAGGAGACATTGACAAGCCTCATTTCAAAAGGAACAGATTGATGCGATTGATAATTTATGTCAGCGATCGACAGGCCAATACAATTAATGTTCAAGAATGTTTTTCTCGAAGAAACAACATCTAGATAGAAGGATACCCTTCCACCAACAACAGCAACTTACATTGACTAGAAAAATATTTGACACTATTTGTTGAAGACCCCATCTCAAAAATCACTTTCCAAACTCTATAGGTGGTTGTTTGAATGAATTGTTTTTTCACTCCTACTGTACTTCTTACTCCAGAGAGTGGATCAGAGTACTGTAAGTGGTATGAAATGTCATCATTGTAGATGTTCCTCCATAGCTTTAATTCAAAGTACAATATTGTTGTTGACTGTTTCTCGAAATGTGACTTATTCGGAATATTTGCTTAGTTGGTGTTGTGCTCTTCATCAACATGCAACTTTGTTTTGTCTGAATATTATTTTCCTTAGTGGATAAATGAGTTGAAAGGCAAAACAAAACAAACCCTTTGTCATTTCAATTGCCATGACGATATCAACTCTGCTGTCCACAATACAATAGGCATTGTTTGGCCTAAAGATGCAGGACATTCCCAGCAATTTGGGAGGAAAATGAAGCTCAGACCCTGGAATATTGTATCCTAGTCAAAGTCTCTGGGTATTGTCCTGACTCCTTCAAAGGCAACACAATGACCAAAAGGTGATGATATTCCAACTTTCTACTACTTAAAATCCATGAAATAGTGACCCCAAAGTCTTTTACAGCTGATATAAACCTCATTCACAGGTTTTTGCCGTTCTAAGTAACTTGTGTTCAATCACTTTCGAGGTGGCTAGGTTTAATTTTGACATGTAAACATTTGTTAACAAGGAAGGATAATGTTCATTTGTTAATATGGGAAATAGTAGTAAAATATTTGTCAACTAAACATTACACGTTAGTGGCGGTCAAACATTTCATGATTGATTCGATGCTAGCATTTCCTACATGTATACAATGTGGTAACAGTGACCAGTATATACAACGCACAATGTGTCGTGTTACTCGCCTGTGCCTAGAATATCTCTTGCAATATCCAAGTAATTGAACAGTTCACTGCAAGCAAAGAAGGGTGAGACTGAAAGAGAGTCAGCAAAAACAAGAATCTAGGAGTACTTTACCGAGAACCATGTCAGAATTCTGAGGCATTTTCTTCCATTTGGGTTTCATGTCTAAAATTGGGTCACAAAATTAGAATTCAAATGTAAACAGCAAGGTGTTGAAGTACATGAATATGATCCAAAACCACTAGATAAATGTCCTGAACCACTATTATAAAGTTCAATGACACTATGGCATAAACACAGCTCTGTACAATTCCAACAAAAGCAATAGCGGTCTTGTACTCAATGTGATCGTCAACACACCAAGGATGAGAAGTATCCATGATTTCTACCCATGAGAGATGTTTAAATGGTTTGCAGAGTTTGACTGCTGGTGACTCAGATTACCTGATTATACTAAGATAGAACTTTGACCTCCACAAAAAACCATAGGCTTCTTTTCAATATGACGCATGCCATGTACGCAAAGAGTCCATGCTTTCTATCTTGATATATAGTGTTCAAAAGGCTTTCAGCATCTGACCTCTGATGAGCTCTCATGACCTTTCCCTTCCACCAAATGATAGGTGTTTTTTTGTCTCAATATGACACATCTGTATACTAAATATGTAATGTATCCATGATTCCTATATTGATATATCATGTTAAAAAGCTATGTGTCACAAACACATACATACACGCACACACACACCCACAAACGCCCATGATCGCATAGGTTCTCTTCTCATTGGAACCAAAACTTGTTTGAATCTGTGTCTTGTCAGATCTTCAAATTTAAAGAGTTGTAACTGATGGACTATAACAAGGTTTTCACCATTTGACCTCTGGTGACCTCAACTGGACTTTGTACTCCACCAAAAGCAAGACGGTTCTTCTACTCAATATACAGTAGGACATACACATGCCAGGTATGAGATTTGTCAAAATTACCATAGACTTTAGAAATCGTGTTTACTGGGTTTTGACCACATCAAAAACAAAAGAGTTATTATACTCAGTATAAGATATCTACATGCCAAGTATGAAATTCATCAAAGTTACCCTTTGTGAGATATCCTGTTTACAAGCAAGGCATCACACACACGCACACGCACTTACATCATCATGACTGCATAGGTTTCTCTTGACATTGAAACAAAATGGTATGTGCCATGTCTTAAAAAAATGCAATGATAAATGGTCACAAATAAAAATTACAATTTTTAAAGTGCAATTGCTCCACTGCCTCCCTAGATCTATGTGAATGTCAGCTCTCAGGTCCAAGAGTCAACATGTTTGCATGTTCTGCACGAGAAAACGTCATTGTAATTACTGACTTGCTAAGCAAGTATAACCTTTTCTGCCATGAGTGTGCTTCCAGGAGATTGTTAACATGTTGGACTAAAGTGAAATGGATTTTGTACCAATGCTTACTGTTGCATCAGTAACTCAGACTGAAGACAAAAATTAAAGAAAAAATCAGGCATATGTTGAGGTAAAGCAAGGTAGGGGCATTGGAAAGGTGGGAGGGGGGAGCAATGCAGTTTACAAGTGACATCAAAACAAGTACATACATACTAACAAAAGACTAGAATGACAAGTTTGTCTTGTATGAGCTGATTTGGCTGACATGCATCAACAGGTCTCAGTCAAACCCACTTGCTGCGACTTTATATGTGTTGTACACTATGTGATGTCCTTCATTCATTTAACTCAGTGAGTGCACTGACAGCATTAGTTTTACATGAGTTATTGCATCTTGTCGAGATTATTTACAATGGCACTTCAGAATTTTTAACTGCAGGAAACTTCACTTTCCTGTTTTTGATGCTTTTATTCATTATGTTCCATTCTAGCTCACAATGCCTGATCCACATTTAGACCAGGGTTTCTCAATAGATGGCCTCGGGCTAAAACTGGTTTCTCGCTCTCCCATTGCTCCAACCAACGTTCATCTCTGGTCTTCATAAAACAAATTAATTCAGAAATTCAATCTAGACGGTATTTTCCAACTACTTTTCTCTGCCAACCCAGCTTGCAAAAATTATTGTGCTACATGATCAACCTTGCGACTGTCACTGTTACTTCACACAACCAATGAATCCTTAATCATCTTTCTAGTCAATTCTTTGGATGCCAAATAATTCTATAAAAGATGTATGATTTATTTGTAACTGACAGCACCAATTGTCTGCAATTCAGGATTAAAGGATCTTCCAGATTCACTTAGCCAGAATCACAGAAAACAATTTGAGAACACCCATCAATTACAGCATACAGCATCTCCTTAATCTATACTTGAGTTGCGTAGATATTCTTGTCCCTTATTTGACAGATCCTATAAATTTAGAAAATCCTAGCGCTGTAGAAGTAATTTATCAATCTCAAACATGGAGGCTGTTGAGCAACACCTTCTTCCCCTAATCTGAGACTTTGACTATAATGAATATGCCAATGACGTCCTTTGCAGCTTGTGTATGGGTGACACTCTAACCTAAGTGTGATGAGAACAGGACTAGACGAATCTTCAGTAATGAATAATAGAGACAGGAGTAGTGTTTGCAGTATAAATTACGTATTTTAAACAGACTAGTAAAAGTAAATCTACACAACCATTACAGTCTGAGCTAGAATTGTAGACACTTTAAACTGCAGTCTGATTGGGTAATATATCATCGCCTCTCACCAAAGCAATATATCCTGAAGAATGAAGAACCGAGCTCAATTCCATCTAGCTAACTTAGAACAGCCGTCATAACAAGGTAAATTGAAGTACCTACGTAGTAGAGTATAGATTGTTTCATTGATTAAAGTAAAACTCAGACAGACTGTAGGAAACAGCACGTATAGGCAAGTAGACTTAATCAATCATCCTTGATTTAACATTGGACCGATAGTTAAATCTAAATTCATAACATTAAATGGTACACAATTGGTCTATATATTTGACAAAAACATCCACAAAGTCACAATGGATGTTATCATATAAACGTAGTCACAAATCATTCTATTTATTAATCTTTCAAGTTCAACTTTGATTTTTGAGGTTCCTGTTAAAAATGAGAATGAGTAGTTTATTTTATTTTCCATTACCCTGCCTTTCTCAAAAATGAATATTTATGAACTTTCAATTATATATGTACATGGTAGAAGTTTGCAGACCCAATACAAGGAGAGCATTTCAATAGGTTGGGGAATGACAGTGAACATTGACATTGGTATTGTAATAGAGGGGAGGTTTGCCACGACAGCTAATTTTGAAATACATAATTATTACTATTTTATCAATGATTTTGAGTGCCTCCCCTTCCTCTCTTTATGCTTGTCTTTGTTTAGTGAAACAGTAATTTTCCAATATGCAGATATTGGTTCTGGACAAAACCATTAGAAGAGACATCAAATGCTGTTACCTCGATCACTGACTGGAGCACTGTGGGAGCCATTGTATGGTGTTTCATCAACTTCATTCTTCACAGGAGCTAATGACATCATCTTCATCTTATCAAGATGGTGCTGACGATAAGATCCCCCAAATCCACCTGAAGAGAAAGACAGTATGGAAGAAGTCGTCAATGAAGCTGACTTGTTTACCTGATTGCAGCCAAAAACACTCTTCTTTAATTAGAAATTTTTTAATCATTTTCAGCAAACCTTATTGACTTTTCATGATTGACAGATATTCTCAATAGAGAATGAGATGCTTTCCATGTGCAAACACTCTAGAGAATTAATGGTGAAATCAATTAACATCCTACCTGTATCTACCTTGTATCTACTGTCAGCTTGTAAATCTTATAGAATGTCTTTCATAAGGTTACATCCCTGTAACAGTTCAAAATGCAGTCAAGTACGTTAATGTGCACTATAAGTGAAGAGCAGTGGACACTAATCACATTTTTATAACAATTTCCAAACAATTTGGCAGCCATTTCGCAAATAGTAAGTGAAATGTGTATCTCGCTGATGATATCTACATGCATTCGAGACTTTGTAAGAGTAGCAGAGCTTGTCAATCTACTGTATAGTGACCTTACAATGTTCGCACAAGAAAATTATGTAAGTCATATCTGGAGATGCAGTGCTCAATCGAACCTGAATTCAAATAATTTCTATATTTCAAAGGAAATTTTGACATGTAAAACAGACCTTCCTCTCCATTAAGAGTAAACTGCAAAAGCTATGATTCTGAAGGAACATTTTACTTAATGCAAATATACATGGTTATTTCTAAATACTTAGAACACCAATGGATAAGATGCCCCCCCCCCTCCCCCCCCCCCATTATGTCTGTGCGATTGAGTTGCATAAGGACTACTACAAAATAACATGGTAAAATTTCGTACTTCACCATTTGGTATAAACTGTAAGATTTTGCCTATCTGATGGTTTTCATGAGAAGTGGCCCTTTGAATCCTAGTATCCTACAGGCTACAGTATAAAGGGTCATAATATATGCATGATCACTTGTTTCATCATAAAAAGTCTTGGAATGTTTGAATAATAATTGTACTGGTTGTGTGGTTTCATGGTCTGTTGCTACCATTATGTCATCTGTTAGTTCTCCTTTCCAATTTGAAAACACTGTCACTCCTCTACAAAATCTTACCTTTTGTAACTCTTGTCCATCCCAACAATGGCTTGAATGGAGTTTTTATCAATGGGAGATTCTCTTCATCTTATCTATTGTATTCTGCTGACAAGAGCATTGTATCCTAGAGTTGTATTATTATGGCAATGGTCACTTCTAAGGCAACAACTGCTCAGAGAGCAGAGAGCAGAGCTACAGTGAGTTAGTACTATGCTGTTTCTGCATGATACATGTACATCTATAGACAGAAATCTAGCCTGGCAATTCTAACATGGAAAGTGTGTTGTTGTCAAGCAGAGGAAACATAATTTGTCAAGTTATGGGTTTCTATTTCTGCAGAACAAGTGAATGTACTATGTGTGTCTTGAGATCATGGTGATTGATTCAAGTTTAAGCTGTATTTAATAATTTAATTGAATCGGGGTGACAACCTGCCTCAATTATAGGATTTACTTCGCTTTTCCTTCTTCATGCATTGTGCTGCTGAATTGTATTTGCAGTTCCATTTATACTCAAAAAGTGGAAAAATCTTCCTTAACGGAATTGGTTATCGGCCGATGAATGTGTTGAAATCTTTGAAATTACGTTCTCAAATGTTCACTGTGCAGACAAATGTTGTAAACGTGTGAGCCCTTACCGAAATCCCAGATCTGGGCCAGATATAAAAATCCAGATCTGGCCCAGATCTGGAATTTCAATCTGGGCCAGATCTGCTCCAGATCTGGAATTTATATCTG
>JAIPMN010002808.1:31815-47296 GCA_020650975.1 Apostichopus californicus | reverse complement strand
TTGATACTGCCATGAACAAACAAATTTAGGTCATATTGCATGTCTTGTCAAGTTTCTTTTCCAATAGTGAAGCAAAAAAATTAAAGAATAAAACATTGAAATTCCCATGTTTAATACTGCCATGAACAAACAAATTTAGGTCATATTGCATGCCTAGTCAAGTTTTTTTTACTATAGTGGAGCCAAAAAAATTAAAGAAAAAAAATTTGAAATGCCCATGTTTAATACTGCCATGAAAAAAAAAAAATTTAGGTCATGTCGCATGCCTAGTCAAGTTTCTTTACAATAGTGAGGCAAACAAATTAAAGGGGAAAAAAATGAAATTCCTATGTTTAATACTAACATGAACAAACAAATTTATGTCATGTAGCTTGGTTTGTGTCAAGTTTCTTTACAATAGTGAAGCAAAAAATTAAAGAAAAAAAAAGGAAATTTCCATGTTTAATACTGCCATGAACAAACAAATTTAGGTCATGTTGCATGCCTTGTCAAGTTTCTTTACAATAGTGAAGTAACAAAATTAAAAGAAAAAAAAGGAAATTCCCATGTTTAATACTGCCATGAACAAACAAATTTAGGCCATGTAGCTTGTCTTGTGTCCAAGTTTCAATTTCCATCTTGCCCAGTGTTTAATACTGCCATAAAAAGTGTCTGGATATCCAAATGAAGGAAATCAAATGGAATACAGTCAATTAACACATTGATTAACCTTCATTTCTGAAAAGAAGATCTATGGTGACTGTCTTAGTTGAACAATTGGAAATTTAATTTGGATGCATAACCTGTAGAATTGGGAAAGGGGATGGGGTGGGAATGACAAGCACTTGATATTTTGTGAAAAATTGTTTTACATTATTTACTGGCAAGTTGCAT
The DNA here is from genome assembly GCA_020650975.1 of Apostichopus californicus. Taxonomy (NCBI): domain Eukaryota; kingdom Metazoa; phylum Echinodermata; class Holothuroidea; order Aspidochirotida; family Stichopodidae; genus Apostichopus; species Apostichopus californicus. The sequence continues at coordinate 46,423 of JAIPMN010002808.1, read as the reverse complement.
AATAGGAGGGGAGGGGTACAGAGGTGCATAGTTTGAAAGAATTTGTCTATTCTCTGGTTTACAAAACTTTCTCCATTGAAAGGTGAAATACAAATGAAAACAAATATACATGGACTTTTTCGATCTTACTAGGGTGTAGCAATTTTGATTCCATGGGTCGTCAATCCCAGCAGTGGGGAACTTTCAGAAGCTATCTTGATCGAGTGACTTTCAAGATGGGGGGTGTGCCTAGAACTGTAGCAGATGTATTTGAAAACATTCAAATGTTGAAAAAGAAGATAAAGATAGAAACCCAGAAGATAAAAACCCAGGTTTAGCCATTGAAGATGCTACTAGGACTACCTCTGTTGCTTTATTTCTGAAAAAAAAAATATGTAAGAAATGTCATTCATATTTTGTTAATCCTTTACCTTCAGGCGATGATGTCAGCATGACTGGCGACCAGCTGTTGCTGTCACCTCAGGAGATTCGTACCATGGGTGACGACTCGATCACCGCCAGAAAGTCCTGGGAGGATGACTGGATGAGGGAGCCAGTGAGTAGTAGTAGCCTCCAAAAAAAGGAGGGAAATGCAAAGCGATTAAAAACAACATTAATATCATAAATGTCAGCCAGTCTCTGATTGGCTGGATGAGGGAGCCAATGAGTGGTAGCAGCCTCAAAAAAGGAGGGAAATTCAAAATGATTTCAAAACATTAATGTCAGTCAGCCTCTGATTGGCTGGATGAGGAAGCCAGTGAGTAGTAGTAGCCTCCAAAAAGGAGGGAAATTCAAATTGATTCAAAACATCAATATCATAAATGACAGTCAGTCTCTGATTGGCTGGATGAGGGAGCCAATGAGTAGTAGCAACCTTTAAAAAAGGAGGGAAATTCAAAATGATTCAAAACATCAATATCATAAATATCAGTCAGTCTCTGATTGGCTGGATGAGGGGCCCAGTGAGTAGTAGCCTCCAAAAAGGAGGAAAATTCAAAATGATTCAAAACAACATCAATATCATAAATGTCAGTCAGTCAGTCTCTGATTGGCTGGATGAGGCAGCCAGTGAGTAGTAGTAGCCTCCAAAAAGGAGGGAAATTCAAAATGATTAAAAACATTATCAATATCATAAATGTCAGTCTGTCTCTGATTGGTTACCAGCTTCTGATTTAGAACAGTACAGAACAACAACATTAGAAAATAGAAAACAAAGAGAGTATCTATACATATATAGATGTAGAATAACATAAGAGTACTTTCTATATGTATATATAGATAGATGTAGAATAAGTCCCTCATTAAGTACTCATTATGTATAAATTTCATGGACAATTTAGTAACTATCTATTAAGACTCAACTCTGGTAATAACCATGTGCAGTGTACCTGGATTCCTTGTTACCATGGCAAATCATCATCACCACATACCAAGGAATATTTCAACCATTTCAAGAAATATAACAAGACATACTTTTGACATTGATTTCAGCATTCTCAAAATGATAAGAATGGTTTTTAAGAAAAGGTTCACTAAAAAACCTTTCCTTTTGCAGAAACTTACAAATCTTGAATTTTATTTTTGTTCCAGAATATGAATTACTTCTCTGGTATTGGATCTCTGTCCGGGCATTACTCCATGACGTCCCCATCGGGGCACCTATCTGTGACCAGCCCCAGCGGCTACAGCACCCTAGACTCCCGCTACGGGGGTGACCGATCCATGAACGGTGACGTCACCATCAACGGTGAAGCCCCGATCTTGGCATCCTCTGAAATAATGGTCGAGTCCTCTGCTCCTATGCTCGAGTCGACACCACAGAGACAGATCTCTGGAGATGGGGATAAAGAAGGACCCCGAAGCATCCCATCTTTTCACGGGTGAGGGAAAAAATTGGTCTTATGGATTGGAAAGGAGGGACGGGGTGGGGGGGAGTTAATTTTGTGAGGAGGAGGAAGGTGGAATTGGTGTTATGAAGAGAGTAAAATTGGCAGTTCTGACCTGGTTGTCAAAAGGGTCACAACAACATATATTATCCATCTTCCCATCTTTCCTTGGGTGAAGAAAAAATTGGTCTTATGGATTGGAAAGAAGGGACGGGGAGGGAGGGGGGGTTGATTTTGTGCGGAGGAAAATGGAATTGGTGTTATGAAGTGAGTAAAATTGGCAGTTCTGACCTGGTTTGTAAAAAGGGTCACAACAACAAATATTATCCAAGAGACTTGAATTTTGAGGTTAGATAATGGTCTCTGTGTGTGCATGCATTTATTTTGTCTGTTACATTTCAAGTCCAGGTTAAAATTAGGTCACTTTATAATAATTTTGTCTCGTTGCTCAAATATCAAAGTCACATTTTTTTCTCTTAAAGATTCCTGATCAGCTTCATCGTGGATGCCCGTGGAGGAACCATGCGTAGCAAGAGACTGCCGGGACTCCGTCTGGTGGTACCTCCCAAGAGGGCATCTGGTCCCACCAGGGTCACCTGCCGACTGATCAAGCGAACCAAGCTTCAGACTCCTCCTCCCCTCGTAGAAAACGAGTCTCTCTCTACCCGTGTCATCGAAGTCGGACCTTCCAACACCCAGTTCCTCGGGTGAGTTTCTCCTTCCTTTTAAGTTTGCGAGGACTTTTCTGAAAAACGTTTCACTTCCACAGGAATTTTTTTAGTTTTATAATTCTCAGAGGTCTTGTCCTGGGGCTAATGCAACCGCTGCAAATAGTTAGAGAGATGCAACTCCGTTTACTAACATTCACTACTACATCGCTTATGTACACCACACACAGTTGCAGTATTGTATTTGTTATATTACTAACAACAAGTTATGCTTTCATTTTCTTGGGGTGAGATGACATAATGTTTGTGGTTTCGTCCGGTAGGGGAAGATCCCAGACTGGGTTGGTATATTTAATCAAATGTGAAGCGACCATAATGTATGAACAGAACGGTCACAATATTTGGATAGTTTTTCAATTTCCAGCCCTTCGCATTCGAATTGGGGCTTTTGTGTCGTACGAATAAGGTGAAAATATGTATTTGCAATTCCACTTTCCATTGATGATATAAATAATGTGTTCAATGGCACATATTTATGGTGTTTTGAAAATGTGTTCCTTCAACCTCCCCTCCCCCTCACCCTCCCCTCTCGGTGGTTATCAGCTGTCATTTAGACTTAATGGTCTGTATTTAGGATGTGTTCTCCTCCACAGAAATAACTCTCTCGTGATCACAGAAAGAAAAGAAATTCTGCTGTATTTCATAAAAAAAATAGTTGAAACCAATCACTAATAAGAGAATATTTTTTCTCGGTGGTACGACTAATAAACTTGTTCCCGATATGTACGGTGGTGTTGTGTTGTTTGACGTGTTTGAATGATAACGTTTTTCTCTTTGCGATTGCTGAATGACCTTCTACCGAAACTTATCCTTTTGTATTATCATTCTGGGCATGCTCAGTGGCCTAGGCAACAAACTAGTGACCTATCCTCCCCTCAACGACGGGGAAACCATGGTCAGTCGTATTCTGGAGATGGGGCCTGCTACAGAGAAATTTCTCCGGTATGTCTTGCACTGTGCTGCGTTATGCATGTGATGATGGTAGCACCTCATGACCCTAACATATGCATATTCATGAAGTATGACACACCATTGTCTCTGCTTTTGAATAAACCAGAATCATCGCCTGAATGTGTCCTGCTTATGGTTTTATTTATTTTTCGGTCTCTCTCATTTCTCCCCGTTCTTGTACGATGTTCGTTTTTACTAACAAGAGTCGATAGGTCTGCTTGGTCTATATATTTGCCAAATGAGTAAAAATAAACAACCCCCAAAAAACACAGATGTCTTTTTTTTATCAGACAAAAATTGCAAATGATTTGAACAAAATTGCAAAGCTATAAGTTTGCAGACCAGGTCAGAAACCGAAACAGCAAATACTCCCATTTTTGGTGTCAAGCTCCTCTCTCAAACTAGCTAAGAATAAATATCCTTTTCTTAAGTAACATGTGTACGAAATATTGTTAAAGGCCATAAACATCAAAACAAGTCTGTCATATTGGAAATTAAATTTGCTTAAAATATGCTCATGTTGCCTTTAAACAAAGTCTCACTGAAAACAAAGATAAAGTGTCTTACGTTTCAGCTCTTGTTTTAGCTCTCCCATCAAGTCAAGTCAAATTTTTTTTTAAAAAGACTGGTATATCTGTGCTTTTACAAGAAACTTAGTAAAGAGAAATTTATTTTGGAACTGGTGCCAACAGATAAGGTCCTACAATTTGCATTATTTAAGATCATTTCAAATGTTAGACAAACCTCTTCTGATAGCTATTCTGTTGATGTTTATCACCTCCGCTTCGCACCAAGTCCACATTCAGCACTGGTTCTCTCTAAATGAAAAATTCTCACAGTCAAGCAGTTTATAACAATCGATCTTTCCATAGAGGTTTTTTTTTAATCCCTGTTGCGAATGTTTTTATAATTTATATATATATTTTTTTAAGTTTCGTTTGCGACCAGATATCTCACACACTTTCAAAGCTTTTGCTTGTCTCAGCATTTCTGTTTCTGGTTTTTTAACACTTGTGACTGGGCATGTGTCAAATGCTTTAGCTAGTCCTAGCCTGCAACATATATGTTTTAAGTAGTATTAAAAACGCTGCCACATAAAGTCCTACTATCAGTTCAGAGTGTTTTAAGAAGAAGAAGAAGAAGAAAAGGAAGTATAAAGGTAATAAGAGAGGGAGGCAGGCACACTGTATCTAGGAATGCCAACAATACTGGTTTGATGTTTTGCCATACATCTAATGCAAAACCAAGTTGTTATTTCTACAAAACTACCATATAGAGAATAAATTCTACAAGTGGGTGATGTACAATTGATGGACAAATTCAAACCAATTATCAATGAATTTGTTTTTGACTTTTTCTGATTAATTTTGAAGTGTTTGCTTAGAGAGTATGGAGGACAAAAACAAAGGATACTTCAGCATTGCATTGTGCATAGCAGGCTTTAGATCATATGAAATTTGTTATTAATATAAAAAAAAATCTGTAGATATTCATAAACTGCTACACTCCTGGATTTGTGTAGCAACTCGGCTATATTGCATAGCAGTTTCCTTTGCTATACCATATGTGTTGTATGTTGAGAAATGATATTCTAGAAGAAAAAAAATCATAATGGGGCTTTTAACCAAATTTTTATATTCTGCTCATCTTATGTTATCTTATTATATACTTTTTTTTACTGGGTGTCAATGTTGCCAGAGCTGTACATATGATTTTCATTTCTGTTGCTATGGCGATGGTAGCCGCTACTAGCTATATATTAATAAATGTATTACACTTTTCCTGGATTTTTTTATGTTTGCAGTTGAATAGGTTTCAAATATCAGTTCCCTTTTTGGTTTCTAATTGAGTTTGAACATGTCTTGAATTGTATGTGTTTTGTAAACATTTATAGTTGTTCACTGCTACAAGAATTTATCACTTGCACAAAATATGTGGATATTTATATGATAAAAAAGCAGCATATTGAATTGAATCTGAAATTATTTTTTTAAGTAGCAATATCTTTATCTGCTCATAACACAGTAAACGTAAGTTCAGATTTTTTTTTTCCGAGGTCTATATCCAAATGATAAATCAAGAACATTCGAATCAGTGTCAATGTGGGATTGCAACATTGTTTGAACTTATATTTTGAAAAGTCAATGCAGGAGCATCTTATCTTGAAACAACACAAACTTTCAAGGACACAGATGGAAGTGGATAACTGTGGGAGGGGTGTGGGGGGGGCGGTTGGGAGGGTGGGTTGGTTTATGGGGAAGGGTTTTGGTTGGAAGGGTGGTGTCATGGTGGTCGAAACAGTTATTTGTCAATTGAATTAGTAGCAAAGGTGAGTGCAGGAAATTAAACCCCCATCTTCATTCAATATGTATTTTCCTTTTTTGGAAACCCTTCAACAGAAACTATTACAAATCCAAAAACGACGCATGGTAGTTATCCGATTAGCTTAGAAATTATCGTTATTACCCTTTATGTTTGTTTAGTGTTTCTGTTGTTCATGTTTGGACTGTTTTGTGAAAAACTGTCAGTAGTTTTGTATTAGACATGTTGCTGTGTTTGAAAATTCATTTTATCGATTTAGTACAAGAAACGTAGAACAAAATAGGTTCTGTTTCCTTTCTCATCTAGCTTATTTTATACCATGTTGATACTTCTAACACCCTGAACAAAAATGTTTGGTTTTGTTATTGAAAATAGCAGAAATTTTAGTTAAATATTAATCTTCATTGAATTAAAACGTATGTAGAATAATAATCAAATATCATGTTTTAATGTGACAGTATCGTCCAATATTTACTATAAACTGTGATGAGTCAAAGTTGTATTAAAATGGAAAAAAAAACCGGACAAAAATCATCCCTTTTGATAGAGTTTTTTCATGTCATTGAAATAGGATGTGACGTCCCCATTAACTTTCTCTCTGTTTCGTATCTGTTAAGACCCGTTCTCCTGGAGGTACCCCACTTTGCATCTCTGCGTGGTAACGAGAGAGAAATCGTTGTGTTGAGAAGCGACAATGGAGAGAGCTGGAGGGAGCATTCTCTCGGAGCAACGGAGGAAGAGGTCAAGAAAACTATGGATGGCTATGAATTGGAAGGTAAGGGGAGGATGTTTACTAGAAGGATCACTTTATGAACCAACTTACCCCTCTTTAAGTGGTAGGAGGGAGGGAGGCAGGGATGGGGGAGGGAGTGAGAGACAACGGAGAGAGCTGGAGGGAGCATTCTCTCAGAGCAACAGAGGAAGAGGTCAAGAAAACTATGGATGGCTATGAATTAGAAGGTAAGGGGAGGATGTTTACTAGAAGGAATGGCAACACAAGGATCACTTTTATGAACCAACTTACAGCTCTTTTAAGTAGTAGGAGGGAGGGAGGCAGGGATGGGGGAGGGAGTGAGAGAGAGAGGGGGGGGGGGAGAACATGTAAACATGTAGCATTTAATGCAGAATAAAGGTCAAACATAAAATAGAATTATCTTGGATATAAATAAAACAATTCACTCCTTTCAAAGTTTGGTCTTAGTTAATACTGAGCTTTACCATTCATTTCAGCAATACACCTACTGTACATCAGGTTTACTTCTTACTGCCAACCAATCCACTCCCCCCCCCTCACCCCACACCACCAACATAGAAAGCTGTTCTCGTTGACCTATTTCCATTCAATTCAATTCAAATTTATTTTCTCACATGCACGCTAAAGTCAATACAGGTCTCAGGTATACAACAATAGGTTAGTAAGCATGATAGACACTAGCAAAAACAAATGTCGTTTGTCAAGCTAATGACCACAAGAAGAAAAAAATTTAAACGGAAAGATACGGAAAGAAAAAAAGCTTAAACAAGCTGAAATGAATATTAGACGTAGGACCTAGGAATAATGGTCAGCAGTATACATTGAATTTGTAACATAAATGCATGGCAAATACTTGAACTCATATACTGTAGTGTAAGCAGATTTTAGTAGAAGATTTTGCAAAAGTCTTCGGAACTTCTTTTCTGTAATATGACGGTCCAAAACTTGTGGATGTGAAAGAATACATGATACTTGGATAACTTGTTATTCGATTGTTTTTGAGGTTGGGTCAAGAAAATGCTGTTTGTTTGTTCTCATTTCTTTAAATTTTGAGAAATTTTTTCCCAACTTTTAACTATGTTTTTTTTTCTTCTCTCGTCCAGACAACAACGTACCATCTGACAAGAGAATCTGCCGGATTATCACTAAAGACTTTCCGCAGTACTTTGCCATCATTTCACGAGTCCGACAAGAGACGAACATCATCGGCACCCAGGGTGGCATGCTGAACTCTACGGTGGTACCACAGGTGCAAGCTGTGTTCCCTGAAGGAACCCTCACCAAGAAGATTAAAGTCGGCCTGCAGGTAAACGATTATAATCAGCTTAACAAACGTGCAGGCCCCCCCCCCAAAATGTCTGAAGAAGAACTGGTACCGCCAGAGTTGGCCTTTGCAAAGCCCAATGGCTTCTTGTAGGTCTTTTTGGTCTCTGTGTGTTTCTTCAGTGAAAGAAAAAGGTGAAGCTTACCTGTGACGTTCAGAAGACTTTGTGGTCATTAGATGTACTGTGTGAGGAAGAACGTTGGAATGTTTCAGTTGAATTGCAATAACTTGAGAGGTGCAATGTTTAGTAGTTAATCAAACCAACTGGTCACAATTGCAATTCAATTATCTCCTGGCATGTGAGTACCCTTGACTCACAACATGTATGTTTAAGATTGTTGTATGAATGTCACGAACAGATGTCTACAACCCTTTAGAAAACATCTGTTACTTCCAGACCTAAACATCTACTATTTTTCAAACTTTAACACCTGTTAGTTTTTCAGAGGGAATATCTGGGTTTTTTTAAGACTCAATGTATGTGCATTTTCAAAGTGAAAGATAGAAATATTAGTAACTGTTACATGATTTGTCTCTACTCTATAAAACTATAAACACAACAAAATATAATATCTGCACGAACCAAGTTTTAAGTGCCTGTCAAGATTTCATTTATGAGAAGGTCTTTCGTCTTGTACTTTTCATCAGGCCCAACCAGTCAGCAACGATGCGGTCAAGAAAGTCCTGGGGAACAGGGTGATGGTCAGTCCCATTGTGACTATCGAGCCTCGTCGCAGGAAGTTCCACAAGCCCATCACTGTCACCATCCCGGTACCCACAGCGTACAACCAGGGTGTCAACACCTATGGTGGGGACACCCCCACACTCAGACTACTCTGCAGTATCAGTGGTGAGTCTCTAAGAGAGAAACACATTTTTAAGCAGCTATTTGAGATCGGTCACCAAGGGGGGGGGGGGGGTCCTTCCAACTGTTACCAAGCATACAGAATCATACTCAAAATATGTTTGCAAATGGACAGACTAAGTTAATCTACCCTTTGTCTTTTTCCACTAAAGGACGGATAAAAGTATCTATTAATACTTATTTCTGACAGGTTTGTCAGCCAGGTAGTTTAGTTTTACAACTGATAACTTTGAAAAAGTGAATGAGAAATTTTTCACCAAATTTTGTATTTGTCTCTATTATTTGAAAAAAGGTGTCATTAAGCCAGGGAGGTTATATGACAATCTTTACAGGATGGTTTTAGAATATTAATTGGAAATTTAACAAATGAACTAGAAAACCTGTTGACATCTTGGTCATGCATTAATAAGTTTTCAGTAAACTGAAACCTACTATACATGTCTCAAGTGAGCAAAATTAATAAAAAAAAAAACCTGATTGGAAAGTTTCTTTGAGCATGTAATGGTAATTATCTTTGTACTTTTGGTCATTTTCACAATCAGATCCTGAATGCACAAACTTAAGTTCTCTCTTATAATAAATAACTGAAAATAAAATAAAACTGTTAGCAAACTGCTTATCCACTAGAGAGCCTGTGTAATAGAATGTGTAATAGTAAGTTGGCCTGACGTTTCGATCCTAGCAGGATCTTCTTCAGAGGCTAAATGACAAGTACAGTAACAGAAGGGACAAAAACACGCACAGAAAACAGACAGGTTAATGAGCACGGTGAACACAATGAGATAGATGAAAGGGGATTATAAGTGGACAATGGATGGTGAGAAGAAAGAGGAGAGGAAGGAGATAAACAGTGGAGGGACAAAGAGAGGATTAAAGGAACAGGGTAGGGAATAAACTGGAGAGGGACAAAGACAGAAAAGTGTGGAGAAAAAAAGGAGGGGAAGAGAGCTGTGGGAGGATGAGAGAAAGGGGGGGGGAGGGAACAAGGGGAGAAGGAGTGGGGGACAGAAGAAAAGTTAGTCATGTCCTTCCTGAATGTTCAACCCATGAGGTTGAATGGTGCGAAGGCGTTGCATCCAGAGCCTCTCTCTGCTGATTCGTACTAGGTCAGGGCGGCTACCTAAGGATTCAATCCCCTGTAGGGACATGTCGTTAATGGTATGGTTGGGAAGGTTAAAATGTTCTCCAACTGGGGTCTCAGTCTTCATGGTGTTGACTGTGGTTAAATAACTGTAACATATGTGACTTTTTAAGATGACAAGAAAATTTTGATTGCCAAAATTATGTGGAATGACAAAAGTGTCTTTAGACATAATCAAGTCCATGCTGCTACTCTAGTCATTGGATTTTATGTTAATTTTAAGATTGGCCGAAGGAGAACGTTAAAATGTTAAATATATATTATTAAATATGTCGTCCAGTTACAGAGTTGTTGACAATTGACAATTCATAATCATGGACGTTAAATATGAATCTAAGAGACTGACTTCGGTCAGCTTGAGGCTTTGATAAGTCAATGAGGCTTCTTTGCGAGTTCCTGCTTGCAGGAGGATCTAAAATACATACATACATACAAATATGTGAGTTAGCGGTATTGTTCTATCGTTTACATGTGATGTCCATATTTATATTTATTCAGGTGGTACTGCCCCAGCGCAGTGGGAAGACATCACAGGTACGACACCACTTACATTTGTCAATGACTGTGTCTCTTTCACCACGACAGTATCTGCAAGGTTAGTATTAAGTCATCTGTCTGTCTGTCTGTCTGTCGGTCTGTCTGTTGTGTATACATGTCTTTTAGTTGCTCACTGTTTGTTGTAAGTTATTAATAAATATGGTTGCTTTGTTTTCAATGTAATGTATCATGCCATGTGAAGGATGGGGCTCAATATACGTCACTGGATTTTAGCATTTATATTCTCACAAATGATTTTTTTTCTAAACCAAATGAAGATCACTTAGGTTAGTCATCAAGGATAATTGGCAGTCACTTGTGAAAACCTCATGTGAAGTTACTTTCTAACAGTCTGATAGAATAGTGTGGATGTAGTTTATGGCCTAATGTTAAAGCCTACCACACTTCTATTGCAGATGTTTGTAGGCTTAGTGTTTTTAGTGTGTAACATTGAAGGTGATATTTGTTGTTGTGATCAAGTTTGTTCACTAGCAGTACATTCCATCCTCTCGACTAAGTACTATTTAGTTTAGTATTTAGTTTAGAAATAGTAATGGACAGGGTGAAAAAAAACAGCTCAAAGTCATCAATTCGATTTTAATATTCTTTAGTATATCATTTGATTTCTGAATCAATTAATAACTCCAAAATGACGTTCTTTCTTCAACTTAAATTCTAACTGAGATGGAATTCAGCAAAAAGTTTTTATAAACATGCTTGAATTGCAAAGGTTTTTAGTTCAGTTTATATGGTTTTTTTTCACATAATACAATAAACAAACACAATAAAGCAAGAACAAGAAGTGTAAGAGAGGAAAGAAGTGAACCGAAACAACCCTTACCCAGAACGAAAAAAAGAAAGTCAATAAAAGTGAGACATTAATAACATTAACCCAACCCCCCTTCAAATGGTTGATTGTTTTGTTGTTTTTTTGCCACAGGTTCTGGTTGATGGACTGTAAAGAGATTGATCAAGCTAGTAACTTTGCCAGAGAACTTTATCAAGAACTGAAGGCTGTTCCTTTCATGTCCAAGTTTGTGGTCTTTGCCAAGACGCACGATCCGATCGAAGCCAGAGTGAGAGTGTTCTGCGTGACGGACGACAAGATCGACAAACCCCTGGAACAGAAGGAGGAATTCAAGGAAGTGGCTCGAAGCAAAGATGTTGAGGTAATTAGATCTCTAGACAGGACGGAAGAAAATCTGTGTCAGAACTTCCAAATTCATGCGTAGAAACCTATGATTTCCCCCTGGTATTAAACCTCAGTCATGTTGTGTGAAAATGAAAATGCGTGAATTTGTTTACACAGATTTGACAGTTTTCATCATCTAGACACACATTGCCATAGTATTTTTTGGGTTTTTTGGGGGGAAGAGTGTGGATTTCTTAGAACAAAGGTTGACACAGGGATATCTTAAACCCCCCCCCCCCTCAGCTGATGGCAAGAAATAGGATGTGTAAATGTGTGAACCTACCAGGGTTTTCTGTGACAAGTTTTCCATTTTGTCTGTGTATTATTTTACTATTATGCCTTCAGAAGCTAATGTTGTATTATGAGATGGTAGAGCTATTTTTGTGATCATTGCTAGCTTCACATATGAGATACACTAGGGTTATTGGTTAAATCTATGGTTAGCAATGTATCATTACAGTATCAACTTCGACTATTCAATACTAAGGTACAACTATGTACCTCCTGCACTCTACACAAACCCCTGTTTAACCATCCATCCATCAATCCATGTTGACTATTGTTACACCCGCTTTGCTTTCGTGCCGTCGCAGGTGTTGGATGGTAGACCAGTCTTCATTGAGCTGGCAGGGAACCTCGTCCCAGTACAGAAATCGGGCGAGCAACTCCATCTCAACTTCCACGCCTTCCATGAAAATAGACTTCCCTTCTTCGTGAGGATGAGAGACCAAACCCAGGAACCTTGCGGCAGGCTTTCATTTATGCGGGAACCGAGAGTTCAAAGAGGGCTCCCTCCACAAGTATCAGTGTGCAATCTTAATGTTACCATGCCTGCTTATGTCAAGGTGAGTCAAGTTCGCATCTCTGTTGGAGAAGTGTGGAGCTTTTACAGGGTCAGGTGTATGGGAGAAACGTTATTAATGGCAAGTCTAGCAGAAAGTATCAGTGTGGAGTTTGCAATTCTTGGTGCCTTGTTGGATGAGGATCGGGAACTTTGTCAGGGGATGGGGAAGTGGGGGGGTGGAGTAGGTTCAGGGGAGGTGGTACTTTCAGGGGTGGTTGTGTTTCTCAGAGCAGGGTTTTTTCTTGTTGGATAACAGTTTAGTGGTACTCTTTATGAGATTGACTTTTATTGGGGAAGGTGGGTGCCTGGGGGGGGGGGAGGGCGTGGTGCTTTATGACGAGAGGAGAGAGGAAGGAAAAGATTCTTAAGACCATTGACCGAATATGTAACAAGAGGAGAGAACTTGATTAATCTCTTGGTCTGAACATGTAGGGTGTATCAGTGCTGAATGCAATATTTAAACATGTCAAAGTTATTATTGTCAATTACAGAGGGGAATGATCGATTTTGATGGAAATGTCAATTAAATTTAGGTTGGAGATTGTTAAGCATGTTACAAGACCATATATACATTCCAACAAAGTTTTATTTCTCATTGAGAAACTAATGACATTTACTAATTCACAATGGTTACTGCTTTAACGTTTTCCCTGTCATAAAATGTCGTTAAATTAAAAGTTTGGCAGTTTGACAAGAATTTGAAATGTTACACGCTCCACACATCACAGGTTTACGCAGTTCAAATTTGGGGCGGAATGTTGGTATAATAACAATTTTTATTTGACAACCACAATAGAAAACAAAGACTTTGTTCACAGTTAAACAAAGCAAGAGTATCCTTCTGTCTAGTTTAATACCAGTCCTGATGACACTATAAAAGCAAGAATTTTATTAGCTTGTTTCGATAATCATGAAGAGAGATGGCCATAGACAACATGACATCATCAACAAAAATGGAACTACCAAACAGTTCTCATATGTTTGGCCAATGTTTGGCTTCCTCTTTTTTTCTTATGGAGCTTTTTATTCATTTCTACTAATGTCCCCTTTTTCTCCTTAAACATTCTTTACCTTGCACACTTGACCTTTGGTATCAAAGGTCAAGAAAGCAACCGATAGCGAATCGGAGAGCGAATCAGAAAGCGAGGACGAGGTATTGTGATCATGCTTTAATTTCTGTGCTTCAAAATTTCCATTTTCTCTCTTCTTTTTTTTGGTCGTCGCTTGCAATTTGGATGTTCATCGTCTACCTGCATCTTCTGGTCTTGCATGCTAGCATGAATATTTACGGTTCCACGTGGTACTAGAGAGGGGCACGTGGTCAACCGACGTCTAGGGGGTGGGGGGGGAGGAAGGGAGTGGACTCCCAAAGTAAAGTTTCTTTGATACATAGATGGGTAGATAACGTCGACATCGAGAGGGGGGATGGAGTAAAACATATATTGTTTTAATACATGTAATGATGAAATATACGTCTTAATATTGCAGTCACGAAACTTTAACATTTTTCATACAATTTGCCAAAAACACCGCTCCATCTTTGAGCTTCCATCGTAGTTTATAAGCATTATAAAATATGGAAAAAAAAGAAGGGGGACTTTCATTTCTCATACCAAGCGAAGAAATACATTTTGCCACCTCAATCCAACTTTTCCCATGTTATGTAAATTATCATACTTAAGCATTTCCAGAGTTTTTTAAACTTTGGTCCATATATCACCCCTGCTGCACCCCAGGCAGCCGAGATGAAAATGATATAGGAATAAAGGCGGGATGTGAATATGAATGGCTGTGAATTTTTCCAGTGATGCTAAGGGAGCTGTGATCGTTTTGCATGCTTTTGGTTCGCTGGGTATTCTACCTGACCATAAGACATTTATGGTTGCTTGCTTCCTTTGTTCCAATTGTGTTTTCTGGCTATCTCCTAGCCTTCTACCCCCCCACCCCCTTATTCTTACCCTGTGTACCTCTCTCCTTCTTCTCAGGTCTTGGTCTTGCTACAACCACCCCCCCCCCCTTCAAATCTTCACCTAAATTTCACCTCTGTCTTTTTCTCTTTGGGTGCATTTTTATTATGTCCATTTT